>PVJA010045241.1:0-15746 GCA_004027025.1 Myocastor coypus
CTTTCTTTCTTTCTTTTTTCTATGCAACATTAATAGGGAGGTGGGTCATGCCCACACACTGCACTCTATAGAATGATTGTGAGGACAATATGCAATATGTCAACTTTCAAAGAAAAGAAGGGGGAAAAGAAAAACAAAAGTAATGTGGATTTAGAAAGGTTAATGTTTAATTGTTTGATCAATCTTATATACCTATATGAATTAATCTAAACTGATCCGTTGATGAAAATATGTAATAAAACCCTTGTTAAATTTAAACAATGAAAGAATTGAAAAAAAAATAAAAAGGCAAGAGTTACATAGTTTTTGCTGGAGGAACAAAACTAACCAGTTTTATAAGAGTACATTGAATAAACAATGGCAGGTATTATTACTTAATATGAATAATATTCAGCACATCCTTTCCTCAATATATATATATATATATATATATATATATATAACTATATTAAAAATGGAACTACAAAGCTGAGTACGTAGTACACACCTACAACCTTAGCACTTTGGAAGGCAGAAGCAGAAGGATCACAAGTGCAAGCTCAGGCTGAGCAATTTAAAAGCATGACCCTATCTCAAGCTTTTTTGAAAAAGATGAGGAGGCTGGGGATATAGCTTAGCGTGAAGGGTCTGGGTTTAATCTCCAGTACCACGAGAAAAGAAATACATGACTACTTATAAACACAAAGCATAAACTTAAAATTGGACAAAACTGGAAAACACTATTGAAACCTACAGCTACAAAAAGGGTCTGGGTTTGTATTCCTGGCAGTTCTCAGGGATGACAACTAAGCATACCTCAAGATGGCGCTCTTACACCAGGAAGTGGACTTTGTCTACATTAAGGCACTTAATCCGATTGTCCACTGTGGGATTTTTTTTTTTCTGTTGATCAATTGAGGGCAGGAAAAAGGAGAAATTTATTTATTTATTTACTTAATATTTAACATTTTATTTTAAAGAGTAAAAATAGCAGAAACAAAGAGAAAAAAATAAGCAAGAATACATATAGTACAGAATTTCAATATAAGAACAAAAATTTAACAATGGTTGTATTAAAAAGGAGCAACTTAAATAGAAATTAAAAACATTTCATTAAGTACCTTTTTGTTTGTTTGTTTGTTTTTGTTGGTACCAGAGATTAAACTTAGGACCTTGCATTTGCCAGGCAGGCAGTTATGCCACTGACGTTGTGGGGGTTAGTTGGAGCTTTGTGGAAACTAGTTGTGGGGTTACCTGACATTGTGGGAGAATTAGATGTGATGCTAACTGGAGTTGTAGAGATACCAGGAGAAGTAGACGTGTTGATAACTGGAGTTGTGGAGATACTAGCAGAATTATACGTGGTGGTAGCTCCAGATGTACTGGTAGTGGAACGTGCAGGAGTAGTTACAATGGCTGTAAATAAAAAGGCAAGAGTTACACAGCTTTGGTTGGAGAAACAAAACTAATTAGTTTTATAAGAGTACATTGACTGAACAGTGGCAGTTTATGCCACTGAGCTGCTTCCTCAGCCCTTAAGTACTTTTAAAAAATTCTCCCTTCCTTCTGGTATATTTATCCATTAATAATCTAGATAGATGGACTTTTATAATAATAACAACAACAATAATAATAATATAAATAAGGACTCCAATGGTCATCAAGGTTGCAAACTGACGCCCCTCAGAAGCTTCATGGGTCATAGGTTCTTCATGATCCAGTGATCCAATTCCTACGGCCCTTAATTTTCTCCAAGAATTCTGACATTGATGATAGATTATACAAATTATTAAAAGAAAAAGTTTTAAAGAGAAAATAATTCTTAAGCCTTGGAGCACAGAGAATTTCTGAGGACACTACCTAAGTTCCCCACGAGTCTGTGGACCCACTGGCCATGGAGTGTGGTTCTTCTTTCTAGACGGGACCTAACAGCAATTTGGTTTCCTTTTTTTTTCAGGACTGGGGATTGAACTCAGGTCTTGTGTTTGCCAGGCAAGTGCTTATTCCACTGAGCTATCTCCCCAGTCCCCTGACAACAATTTGGAAATGGTAAAGAGATAAGCAGTGACTCCTTCAGAAGCAAGAGAGTAGACACTGGCTGGAAGCTTCCTACTATGGTTTTTGTTTGTTTGTTTGTTTGTTTTTGGTACTGGGGATTGGGGATTGAACTCAGGACCTTGTACTTGCTAGGCAGGCACTTAAGCACTGGCCCCTGCTGCTCCTCCTGTTCGCCCACCAGCACCTGTGATGCAGACACAAGCATCCACACAGGTCAGCCCACCAGTACCCACTAGGATTGCCTGGAGCCAGGTGAGGGGGCGCCACTGCTGGTCTCAGCTTGGTGACTAGGGATTTGTGCAAAGGCCATCCATCCATGCCATGAAAGAGCCAAGAAGTCCCGGAGGAGTGAAGGAAGATAAGCAGGGGCTTGAATGAACAGACGCTGCTTCTGTGATGTCCTCTGTCCCTGGAATCCCAGGGAGAGCAGCCTTGGCCTGACCCTGGCCACCAGCACGCTGGACTAAGGCAGAGGCCTTCCCAGCTGATGGAGGCAGATAGCCAATGCCCTCCAAGACTTGACTTTCAAGCTTTGGAAATGTACAAGCTCTGCTGATGCCAAATATCCAATGCATTTCTATAGATATGCGCAAAATTTATGTGGACTCCACACTGGGCCTTCTTCAGTTCTTTGGGGTGACGATAAGGAGGTTTGAATTTTGTAGTCTATTTAATTTGGTTTCAAATTTCTGTTTGCTGGGGAGATACATATGGGGATACTCAGTTTTAAGAAAGGATGCACACACCAAGGTGATACTTATTGTTTGCTGTGAATAAATACTTTGTTAGTTTAAGTGTGTGTGTGTGTGTGTGTGTGTGTGTGTGTGTGTGTTGTATATGCTGATGTTGTATAGATTTTGCAGAGGACAGTTTAGATCTGCTATCCTGGGTTTACGTTACCTAGTGAAAATAACCAAGAGAAAATAATGTATTTGATAGAAACACATGAAGGCACCAGCATAATAAAGATGGCTTTAATCATTGTGTGCATGTGTGCTGCTAGAAATTGGACCCAAGGCCTTTACACTGACAAACATCTGCAGCCTTATAAATTTTTTTTGAAACAGGGTCTCATAAAGTCTCTAAATTGCCCAGGTTGAGTTTAAACTTGCAACCTTCCGGCTTTAGCCTCCTATAGTGCTGGGATTAGAGCCTCACCACCATGGTTGGCTTACTGTAAGCTTTTGATTTCTTTAAATTCTAGAGCTTTCAACCAACATAATGATAGCACAGAATCTATAAGGTTGCAAACTATAGGCTTAAACAGGAGAAAATATGCCTGATCCAGTTCCTCTCTGGAGAGGACTTCAGAGCGGGCCCCCTGTCAGGGAACACCTTGTTTGCTCTGTCCAAAGCTAGATGAACATTGTAGCAAAGTGTTCCTTTTTCAGATCTTCAACAGTAATGGTTAGATGTTGGTTTTCAAGGTAGCATTAGATACTGTAGAAGAAAGCAGCATTAGCTTCTCAGTGAAAACAAAAATGACCTGGCAAGCTCTACCTGCTAAAGAGATTTCAAACGTCATTTCCACAGTTCTTCATTTTTCCAACAAGTACTTGTGAAGGGTGATTTCAGTCAGTGGAGCTATTTAAGCAAGCATGGATATGTGTGTGTGTGTGTGTTAAGGTATACAAGATCTGCTTCTTGCCCTTGGCTGCTAAGATTCTGAGAGCTTAGTGTTTGGAATAGTAATTTCTTCCACGCACCTACCAAATCTTTAGTATTCCATAGGAAAGAAACCTTTTCCCCCTAAAGACAAAACTTCACAGCAGGCAAAGAGTTATCAGCAATGCATTTGGGATAGGGTGCTGGGGTAGTAAGGCAGGGAGTCCCTTTCATGGCAGATGTTCTCGATTTATTTCATGTACATCTGTACAGTCTGAATTTGTTATATTACTCACATAGCTTTTTTTTAATTTTTAATTTTATTTTATTTATTTTTTTTTCTTGTTTCAGAACCTTTGTTTGTTTTTATTCACTCATTTTTTATGGCCGGCTCAGCCCGTCCTGAGGGCAGGGCTGGCGCAGCATGTGGTGCCGGGGATCGAACTGCGGTCCCTACAGCCGCCCAAGCTTTCCCAAGCAGGCGCTTTAGACCACTGAGCCATCCCGCTGGGCCCATCACATAGCTTTTTTAAATGAAGAAGAATTAAAGCTGGATTCAGGAGCTAGAGTGAGCAAACGTTGGGCCCCATGATGAGCCTGGCAGTGCTCTTGCAGTTCACATTGCTATGTCTCACACTTTGGTCACTCTCCAGGGCAGGGACAGCCCCTCTGTCACCACATAAGGAGAAGCTGAGGCTCAGGAACATCCCTGGAGAATCAGCAGCCTCACTCTGAGGCGCACACTGAACTCTTCCCCTGGTTTTCCAGGCCAAAGAGCATTGACTGCGCCCCACGGGGTATCTGACTGCTGGCTCCTGTTCACTTCCCTGCTCTTTAGCATCCCCTCCACTCCCTTGCTTTCCTTATATTTTACAGAATCCCAGCCTTCTTCAGTAGCAGCTTCTGAAGGTCACATACACTGCAGCGATGTTTACTGGGACCTGAAGGCTTTTCTGTGGCATCTCCCCAGCACTGGCAGGAAGAGTTGACAGTTTCCCCCACCTCCTTGTTATAAGCAGTTCACAGTTGGCTCTCAAGTCCTCAGGTCTGTCACCCCCTTCTAGACCTCTCGAATGAGTTCAATTTCTCTTCTCCTTTCTGCCTTGTTAAATGCACCATTGCTTTCTGCAAGTAGCTTCTAGAGCTCATCCGTTAACCCTCACCTCGGACACCTGATGGCCTTTTTCCTCTTCCAGCTCAGAAGAGGACATGTCTGAAGCCTTACCAACACCGTAGTTACTCCTTGCAGTCTGGTGTCCTCAAATGCAAGGGCATCTGCTGGCCCTCCAAGGATATCACGGGACAGATCCAGAATGTTCCAGTACATTCTGGGGTCCTTGAACCTACTCAACTATTCTTTCCTGGCCTCAGGCACCTCTCTTGTTTGTTGAACCCCAAAGTCTTAGTTTAGAAACTCTTGTACTGTTATATCTTCCTGTCAGACTAAACTACCTGCATCTTTGAGCTGAGTGGGACAGGAAGCATCATTTGTAAATTGGTCCACATGCAAGAAACACTGGTAGCTGTAAGGCTTGGTAACTCTCAGCCTGCTGTTTCATCTCAGAGACAACAAACAGGATTAGAAGAAACAAAATGAAAAATATTTCTTACCTAAGCTTACAGAAAGGAGAAGAGGGAGAGATTTGAAGGCTTTCATTTTTGCTGCTCTTACTCGTTAATCCAAGGAGGAAATGATTCCCCTTCCTCCCTCCCTCTGGAGTTTTAACTCTCTTTCGGGGACAAAGTCCAGCCATTAAGTGTGACGTCAAACTGGCCAAAGGCAATTAGTAGTTAAGATCTGATCTGATATCACAGGGATTTTCCCAGCTTTGGTGATACAGGAATATGTCTGGTCTCCTGGATTCTTGCTCTGGCTCAAAGTCCAAAACAATTTAGGATACTGTAAAATCAGTTTCAAAATCCTGGTAAGTTGGTGGTGGATGAATTAGGTGAATTTCTCATGTTCCAGATATCCCTGCGTGAGCCCCTTATGGAAGGTCACTGTTCCTTCTAACATCTGATAATGCAGTCTATGCTCTGCTCACCTGTTTTGAATATAAAGCCTCCAGCTTCCTCCAGCTGAAGTTGAGAAGTTCTGTTTCCCTGAACTATGTGCAGCATGAGCTTCTGACAATTGCCATATGCGTTCATAACTCACTACAATTATGGACTATTGGTCTATATTGGGTTATAGAAGTCAAGTACCTACAATCTTTGGACAGGCATCGAGTATGAAAAGGTTCTTTAAAGACTTCTCTAACTGCAATGGAACACATATCTCTGACAAAACAAAACAAAAAAAAAAGGTGGATATGTTGGGAGCCATAGAAGCTAGAAAATTGATCAAATGTGTGTATGTGGGACTAGATCTCAGTGCTACCTCAGTCCTGAGATAAACATCTTGTCTGGTTTCCTAGATACTAGGAAATCTTGTGTCACATGTTACTAACCTTGCAAAAATATAAATAAAATACCAGTTTGTTGTGAAAAAAATATATGTATACACAAGATGGGATAGATATATAGCTACTTTCTCTAGTTCATTGAGAAGAAAGGTTGTACTAATATTGTTTAGACAAAATATTGTGTCTACATCTTGTCCTCTGGATAACTACTACAAAGGCAACAATATGCAATATATGAATTATTGTAACTGTCCTACTAACCTATTTTAAAACTATTTCATTGCTATTTTATCTTTTCTTCTCATTAAAATGAATTTTAAAAAAAGATAATACCAGGAGTACTACTTAAATCTTAGGTTCTTTGCACCAGGTGATTCACATTCACATAACCCTGCCTTGTATAATATGTGTCAATGCATCCAACAAAGCCATAAAAGCTTCAAGACTGCTTGCCACATGGAAAGTAAGTGCACTACATTAAAAGATAATACATTTTTTCAAAAGAGAAAATGTGAGTATTAAGAACAGAAGAAATTATTGGAGGCCACCACTTCATCAAATGCATTAGCTGAGGTTAAGAAGTCCTTTATTACTAGTGAATTGTTGATCCTGCCTGCTGCTAAGAACTTTTGTTCTGAACTTCTAGGAAAAGCTGCAGTGAGAATTGTGGCATGTGTTTCTTCTGGGGTTAGCATCATACTAGACAAAGTAATAAATTAACATGGGATGTTGAGGCACATTGTGAGAGAGGATTAGTTACTGTGGTATGCAACCCACATTGATGAGTCCGCTGATGTTTGATAACAAGGTAACTTCTTGTTTTTGGGTGATATACTTTTTAGGAGGATATGCATGAAGATACATTATGTGTACTTCTGTTGCCAACCAATACCATAGTTGTGAAACTGTTCAAGTTTCTGATTAGTTAAATATCAGAAAACTGATTGATCATTTTGTGTTAATAGATGCATGGATGGAGTGGCTGCCATGATTGGGCAGCTTTCTGGTTTCCCAGTTCAGGACAAAGGCTGTGAATGAGTTTACATGCTGTGTCATTCAGAGTGAAATGTTGGCTGGTTGGCTGAAGAATGTCACTTGAACTTAGCATTTTGAGAATGTGATTAAAATTATCAATCACATTAAAGTATATGCCCTTAATGAACATCTATTTGTCCAGGTCTGTGAAGAGGAGGTAGAGTACATACCTTGTCCTATACACAGAAGTGAGATAGCCTTTTACAGGTAGATCAGTGGCCAGAGTGTTTGAGTTATGAGAACCACTCTGGAGGTTCTTTTAGAAAAGCAGTCACATTTGAGTGACACAGAGTGGGCTGTAACACTTGCTTACATATGTGACATATTCAACCTGGCCAATTAACTCAATTTGTTGTTTCAAGAAAGAATGACTGCTGTGTTCAGGTTAGCAGATAAAGGGACTGCTTTCAGAAATGTTGCCAAGAAGAAGCCTAAAAATCCTGAATGTTTCTCTAAGATCACCTCTTTGTTAGAAATCTACTTGACTACCCAGAGTCAAGTAGAATAATGGGGAGTGGGGGAATGAACACTGGGACTTTTGACATGTTTGACATGTTTCAAAATATTAACAAAGATTTTGAAAGTGACTGAGCTAGGGCCTTTTTTGTCCTAGTGGGGGCATGATCATCTAACTCAGCTCTTAAAAGAATTTGAGCATTACCAACCACAGCAGACCTCTGAACTGGAGAGGAATGGATCTTGACTCACTTGTGGATAAGCCAGGTGAATTGATGTCCATAATGGAAGATCAGCTGCTTGAGACCGCAATTGATGGTGGCCTTAAAAGCTTGTTTGAGACAAATTCAAATATCCATATTTTTGGATTAAGTCAAGCCAGAATACCCTGAGATTGCCACAAAAGTACTGAAAAGTCTGCTTCCATTTTCAACACCCTATCTTTGTGATAAGGGTGTTTGTAATAGCAGCAATCAAAACAGGACTACATGGTAGACTGGGCATAGGCCACACTTTGGGTGTCACTGTCTCCAATCACCCCAGATAGGACGATCTAGTTTCAGGAAAACAAGCTCAGGGCTCCAAGCTACTCTGCATTATGGTGAGTTGGATAATAAATTCATTATGTATTATGATTTAATGTTATACTTTCAATAGAAATAAATCACAGACTAAACGTAATGTGTTTGTATCACCTTAAAACAACAGCTGCTCAATCTTTTTATCTCCTACAAAACCAATTCCTGGTGCCCAAAAGGTCGGAGTCTACTGTTCTCTATCAGAAGAATAGACAGCAAAATGTTCTCTCATTCTGTGGATTGTCTTTTCATGCTGTTGTTGACTGTTTCCTTTGCTGTGCAGAAGCTTTTTAATTTAATATAATCCCGTTTCTTGTTTATTGATATTATTTTTTGTACTACTGGAGTTCTACTCAGGCAGTCCTTGCCTATCCCTATGTCTTTTTTTTTTTTTTACTCTATTAAAATACTGAATTTATTTCACATGTATATTTGTCACCCTTCCATCCCCATGTCTAACCACCATGTCTTATCATAACTTTCCATACATACTTTAAACCAAGTAAAGGGTGCAGTTCCATCTTTAGAAACTAAACAGGTATTTCAGTCAGTGCATTCTTGGCAATGGGACCTGGACAACATTTATTAAACACGGTGGGGAAAGTTCTGACTTTGCATTTTATAAAAAGGATAGCCAGATAGCAATGACTACAGAATTGAAAGAAGATGGAAAACTAACAAACTGTTTAAACTGTTTTCTTAAAGAGACTTCCTCCACTGCTAGAGATCTTGAATAGCCTCCTAGTCAGTCATCCAAAAGCAATTCTTCACATAATTGATGAATCTGGGTTCCTGTGGGAAAAGAACCACCTTTTTCTATACTTGCTTGTATTTTTCCTTTAATGTCTTCTACAGAACTAGGTCTTCTGGGTGTTTTAGGAGTCTTTTCTTGTTTTTTGAAGGATTGCTGCCCTTTTGATTTGGTGCTGATGGTTCTGAGTCTTTTCCATTCTGGCTTGATTTTTGTGCATTTTTGGCTGAAGCATCTCATATCAATTTCTTCACTGGAGCTTTCTCTTCAGTTTTATCATCATCAAAACCACCATCTTCATCATCCTCATAATCTTCATCCTCCTCATTATCTTCAGGAGCAGCGAGTTTTCCTTTTTTCTGTGGAAACTTGCTGCCACCTCCATGGGCAGATAGCTTTCCAGATATGCTTAAGAGTTTTACATCTTCTTTCTCTTCTTCTTCTGACTCTGTATCTTCTTCCACAGCTACTAAATGCTGTCCACTCATATGCATAGGCCCTGAACCACACTTCAACCTTAGGACAACAGGTGATGTAATTTCAAAGCCCTCAAGGGAAACAGTTGGCTGTACAGACATTTTCAAAGTGGTCATCATTACTTTAATTGGATTGCCTCATAATTCATAAGTCTCCACTTCAACAATGTTCAATTCAACCTTTGAATCAGCCCCTAAACTGACCATTCTTAATGACAACTGGTGCTCATTTTCATCATTATCCACCTTAAAGTGGGAATCTTTGTCAGCCTTTAGGTCACAACTAAAGAAGAGATAGTTCTGGGGCCTCAAGGGGCTCAAGTCCATATTCACTGAATCTTCCATGGAGTGGGTGCGTGCACTTAGTGGGAGAGAACGTGGATGGAAGTGAATGAATACTGCTCCACAGAACAGACACAGAGGATGGAATCACTCCAGGGCTACGCCCATGTCTTCAGGTTTTTCCATATTTATTTTCCAGTGTATTCAGTGTGTCTGTTTTTTGTATCTAGGTCTTTGATCTATTTTGACTTGGTCTGAGTGCAGAGTCAGAGATGTGGGTCTATTTATTCTTTGCACATGAATGACCACTTTAACCAGCACAATTTGTTAAAGATTATATATATATATATATATATATATATATATATATACATACATACATATTCTTTAACATACATTTTTAGCCCCTTCGTTAAGAGTCTGGAAGCTAAATGTTCATTGAACTCTGTGTCTTCTACCTTATTTCTTTGGTTTATATGTTTATTTCTGTGCTAGTGCCATGCTGCTTTTGTTATAACCTCATAGTATAACTTGAGCTCTGGGATTGTAATATCTTCCACTTTGCTCTTTTTGCTCAGTATTATTTTGGCTATTCTGGGTTTTTTCTGCTTTTACATAAATTTTAGGATTTTTTTTTTTTTCCTAGCTCTGTGAAGACTGTTTTTGGTATTTATTTATTTACTTATTTTTGAGACAGGGTTCCACTAAGCAGTTCAGGTTGGCCTAGAGCTTGCAGTAGTCCTCCTGCTTCAGCCTTCCGAGCTGCTGGGACTATAGGTGTGTACCACCACACCCAGCTTGTTCCTGATATTTAAGTAGGAATTCCATTGCATCTTCCTGTTATTTTTGGTGTATGGTTATTTTGACGATATTGATTCTGGCTATCCAGGAAAAGAAGTTGTCTTATTTTTTAAGGCCCTCTTCAATCCCTTTCCTCAGAGTCCCATAGTTTTTATTATAGAGGTCTTTCATCTCCCTGGATAGGTTGATTCCTAGGTATTTCTTTTTTTCTGAAGTCACCATAAATGTGATTATTATTCTGATTTCTTTCTTGGTGAATTCATTATTGGTATACAAAAATGCTGTTGATATTTTTGTACCTCGTCATTTTGTAAAATTTGTCTATTATCTCTGCAAGTCTTCTGGTGGGGTTTTTGGGATCTTCTACATGAAGGATCTTATCACCCCTTTCTTTTCTTTCTATTGCCTCATTTCTCTGGCTACATATTTGAATATTATCATGAAGTGAGTGGTGGGAGCAGACATGTTGCTCTGGCTTTTTAGTTTAGAGGGATCATTTTCAGTTTTTCCCCACTTAGAAAGTTGGCCATGGGTTGTTTTTTCCTCTTTTTTAAAAAAAACAAAAAACAAAAAACAAAAAACAAAACATCAGCTTATGTATTTATTTGCTACAGTGTCTCACTATGCAGCTTTAGGTTTTTTTTTTTTTTTTTTTTTGGTCTTTTTGAGACAGGGTCTCTCTATACAGTTCAGGCTGGCCTTGAGCTCACTTTTGTAACCCAGGCTGGTCTCGAACTCGCACTGATCCTCCTGTCTCAGCCTCTCAAGTGCTGGGATTACAGGCGTGTGCCACCACGCCCAGCAACTATGCAGCTTTAACTTAGTGATTTTCCTATCTTATCACCCCCAGGGTTTTATATAAAACCAGGGTTTTAGGTGGGCCCCACCACATCTGGTTTCTGTGACTGGCTTGCTGCTTCCGGAGTTGGCACAGCATGTAGTACCAGGGACTGAACCCAGGTCCTTGTGCTTGCCAGGCAAGTGCTTAGACTGCCAAGCTATCTCTCCAGTCCTGTGAGTTTTTTCAGAAATAGCTTTTCATCAGTTTGAGGTAAGGCCCTTCTACACCCATTTAGGGTTTATTTTAAAATTATGAATGGATATTAAATTTGTCAAAAGCTTTTTGTGCATGTTGAGATGATCACATTATTTTACAGATGACCTTCTTATACATATATGCAGGTTAGCCCTGCTCAACTCAGAAGAGGAAGATGTCCTTCCTTCCACCCTCATGTCCTTTGCAATCAACCCCAGCCAAACACCACTCCATCTCTGTCACTATGGCCAGTCACTATTGCATTTTTAAGAATTTTAAGTAAATGGAGCTATATGATTGCATTGAGTTTTGTTTTGTTTTTTGGTCACTCAGCACAACTGTTTTGAGATTTATCCGTGTACCATGTACTAATAGTTTCTTATTTCTGCATAGTGTTTCAAGGTATGAATGTATTATGGCTTGTTTATCAGTTTATCTGGTGATGGACCTGTAGGTTGTTTGTACTTTTGACTGTTTCAAGCAAAAAGTGTAATAAATATTCATGCACATAGCCAGGCAAGGTGACACATGCCTATAATCTCAGTGCTTGGGAGGCTGAGGCAGGAGGATCATTGTGAGTTCAAGACCAACCTGGGCAACATAAGTGAGCTTCAGGCCAACCTGAACTGCATAGTGAGACCTTATCTCAAAAAGACAAATAAATAAATAAATAAATAATAAGAAAAATAAAGTCTGTTGTTTTTTTAAAAAAATTCATGCCCATGACTTTATGTGGATATACATGTTCATTTCTCTTAGGTAAATATGTAGAATAGAGAAGCTGAAGCTGCCTCATGTGATAGGAGTTTAGCTTTTTAATAAACTGTCAAACTGTTGCCCTAATTTTTGTACCATTTTACATTCTATGAACAATATATAATAGTTCCAGTTTCTCCCTGCCCTTGCAAGTACTTGATATTGTCAGTCTTTATAATGCTAGCCAATCTAAACGGCACATACTGGCATCTCATGCTGGTTTTCATTTGCATCCCTTTGGGATTTTTACTTAATACATATGTAGAGAGAGAGAGAGAGAGAGAGAGAGAGAGAGAGAGAGAGAGAGAGAGAGAGAGAGAGATTTTTTCATAACATTTTAATCTACTAAAGTTACTGTATGGAAGGTTAACCAGGAACCCAGGAAAAAGTGAACCAAAGCCATGTAATTAGCTGCAATATCTCAAACACAGGGTCTCATATCCCTTCTCCTAACCAGGAAAAACAACCTACTGACTTTTTCTGCCTTAGGTTCAAGTGTCTGCTAGTTCCCTCCATAGTATCAGTGCCCATGCTTACAGCTGTCTGCACAATACCTGGGCATGGAATAAAGAGCATGACCAGAGGGGTTGGAGGACTGGCAAGCACCTGGATCCCTGACCTGTCTACACAAAATAGTGGCAAGAAGAAAATATGGCAGTCTTAAAAAATGGATTAGCAACACTCTTTCTTACTCTCCTTCTAACAACCCACAGCAGATGACAATGTCTTGTGATACAGTTCAGGCTAGTCTTGAACTTATCATGTAGCCCCAGCTGACCCTGAACTTTCAGTGATCCTCCTGCCTCAGCATCCTGAATGCTAGTATTATAGATGTGCACCATCATACCTGGGCAGAACTGTCCTTCAAGGGTGATTGTATCAGTCATTCTTTCTATGGGCTATGAAGAAGAATGAGATAAAATCTCTCTCTCTCTCTTTTTCTTTTTTTTTGAGACAGGGTCTCCCTATGCAGTTCAGACTGGCCTTCAGCTCACTTTGGTAGCCCAGGCTGGTCTTGAACTCGCACCAATCCTCCTGCCTCAGCCTCCCACGTGCTGGGATTACAGGTGTGCGCCACCACACCTGGCTAAAATCTTTAATATAGGTTTTTGGTTCTTTTCTTTCTTCTCCTTCCCTCCTTCCCTCTCACCGTCCCTCCCTCCCTCCGTCCCTTCTTCCTTCCTTCCTTCCTTCCTTCCTTCTGGGGCTGGGCCTTGAAATCAGTTCTCATTAGTTTGAGTCAGTGTTTGACTATTTGGATAAACAGAAGAGCGCTACCCTAGAGCCGTTTGGGACTGGAAGTTGGGAATCCCAAGATGACCAATAGAAGTGCTCAGTACTCTCCTGCTCCTCTACAAAGAAGAATCAAAGCAAGAGGGGATAGCTTTATTGTGAGGTTAGTGACCATGGGGAAACACTGGAAGTCAGCAAGAAGAGATCAGATATTTTAGGAATGACATTTAATCTGCCAAGTGGTCCTGTTTATCTACTTTGGTTCTGCAAAGTGGTGGTACCATCATCAGGCTCTCTGGAGGATTCCTAAAACCTAATGTTTTGCCAGGATTAAATGATAGCTGGCCTGGGGTGGAACCTCTGGATTTGTACACTTCCTGCCCCTAGCCCAGATGGCTCTTTGACACATTCTCCAGGCAGGGCAAGCTGGAAGTTCTGGAAGCAGTGTGGAGCTGCAGGCAGTATTCTTTTAATCAAACTGCTTCAGGCCCGTCTGCAGTATCAGCTCAAGTAGAAGAGACTGCTCTCAAATGTACAGAAAATGTGTGCCTGCTTAAGACATTACAGCGCTTCCCTAGGGAAGGCTATAGCTCCCTGAAACTTAACCACTGGTGTGATTCATTATGACTGCTGGCATGGTTCACACTTCCTTACATGCTTTTGCACATACACCACGTACATAGTGTGATCTCTTTCCAGGAGGTCTGTCTTCTTAGAATGACAGTTTTCATTTTTTTTTTTACATCTGTGAAAGAAGAATACCAATAATGTTATTTTTTGATGTTGATCTTTTGATAATTTCCACCATCAAAACTTTTTAAAAAACTATATTATTTTAAAGAGTAAAAACAAAAACCAAAGCCGGGTGTGGTGGCTCACGCCTGTAATCCCAGCACTTGGGAGGCTGAGGCAGGAGGATCAGTGCGAGTTTGAGACCAGCCTGGGCTACAAAAGTGAGCTCAGGACCAGCCTCAACTGCATAGCGAGACCCTGTCTCAAAAAAAAAAAAACAAAGCAAAAGCAAATGGCAAAAGCAATGACATAGAGTAACACACAACAATACATATGGCACATATTTTCAAAACAAAAATAGTAAATTAACAATAGTTGTTATACTACATATTTTTGTCATTAGATATATTACTCAGATGAACAGATACAGGTTTGCAAGATTGGACAAATAATTGAACATTAACACTTGCTTTCAATAGACTTTCATAATTTTTTCTTGACCTTTTAACTTAATTATTTTTAAATTTATTTTTCCACTGTCAAAACTTTTGTAGAATCCTTTGTGAAAGTTAATTCCATCAGTACATAATTAATATGTATAGTGTCCCAGTGTTACCAGTGGCAGAGTAGGTAGATCACTGATTATTTTGCAAGAAGGTGCCCAGATCGGCAGTGTTTGAAGTTGGACTTCAGGGGCCAGGGAGATAGCTCTGTGGCACAAGTGCCTGCCTGGAAAGTGCAAGGCTGTGAGTTTGAACCCTGGTCCCACCAAAAAAAAAAAAAATAAATAAAATAAATAAAAAGAAAATAAAGGCTCTGCCATCCTATTTGGTTAGCATCCCTGCCATTAAAAAAAAAAAAAAAGAAGTTGGACTTCATTTTATAGCCCAAAGGAGGTAACTAAGGTTTCCAATTTACAGTTCAGCTTCACTGTGGTAGGTTTTTTAAAGCCCAGGATTGTGTTTTGCCTCTATATGCCTAGCACCATAACCATTACATGTTTGTTAAATAAAACCCAACAGACATAATTAAAAACTATTTTGTTCCTGCTTTTTAATCTGAGGACTGTTTCTCAAAAAAAAAAAAAAAAAAAGGTAGGAATCAGAACTTCATTGAAGGGAAATTTTTTAAAATGACAGTTTCAATTTTGATGGTAACTTTTAAAAATGTGTAACTATGGGGGCCCGGCGGGATGGCTCAGTGGTCTAAAGCGCCTGCTTGGGAAAGCTTGGGCAGCTTCAGGGACCGCGGTTGGATCTTCGGCACCACATGCTGCGCCAGCCCTGCTCTCAGGGCGAGCTGAGCTGGCCATAAAAATGAGTGAATAAACAAACAAAGGTTCTGAAACTAACTAACTAACTAACTAAATAAATAAATAAATAAAATTCTTTTAAAAAAAATGTGTAACTATGTTTTGCCCTTTATTCTGGAAATTGGAAATCTGTTTAGAAGAAAACATATTTTAACCAGAAAAATGGCATGGAAAATCAATCCTCTTGCCTCAAACATTTAATCTATCTCTAATTCTGGCACTGAAATGAATTTTTTTTTTTTTTTTTTTTT
>PVJA010045242.1:0-15747 GCA_004027025.1 Myocastor coypus
AAAAAAAAAAAAAAAAAAAAAGATTGGTGCTAGTGTTAAACATGGTGATCCTAGCACTCTGGAAGGCTGAAGCAGGAAGACTGCAAGTTTAAGCCTAGCATGAAGCAGTTGAGCAACTTAGTGAGATTCTGTCTCAAAATAAAAAGCGCTAAGGATGTAGCTCAGTACGAAGACCCCGAGTTTGATCTCCAGTACCCCCTCAATAAAAAGTGGCTTCAGACCAGGCATGACTTGGTGGTAGAGCATATGCCTACCACCTGAGAGGACTAGTTGCACAAATGCCTTCATCTGCTGGCAGACCAAGCAGGAGCTGCTGGGCGGTTACTTTATTTTGGCCCTAGCCACTGTCACTAGCAGGATCTCTCCCAGACTTCAGACCCTAAACCTTCTTACTACTCCTGTCTTATCCTACTTCTTCCTTCTTCCTGTCCCCACAGCTGTGCCAGGAGGAGGACCTTAGGGATGAAATGTACTGCCAGGTCATCAAGCAGGTCACAGGACATCCCAAGCCGTGAGTGGGGATTGTGGAGTAGGGGCCTCTGGGTTCAGTGTGGCTCTGTGGTCAGGTCAGCCTGAAGCCTAGGCTCTCTGCTTTAGAGAACACTGTGCCCGGGGATGGAGCCTCCTCAGTCTCTTCACAGGATTCTTCTCCCCATCCACCATACTGATGCCATATGTGACCAAGTTCCTACAGGATTCAGACCCTAGCCAAGGTGCTGTGAGAGGGGAAGGGATACAGGGATCCTCAGGCTTGGTATTTGCTGGTTGTGGAGACGTGTTCAGACTCATGACTCTCACCCTGGCTTCTATGTAGAGCTGGTCCGGAGAAGCCAACAGCACCTCCAGCACACAGTCAAATATGGGGGGCGCCAACGACTGCCCACACCAAGCGAAGTGCACGCCTTTCTGGTATTAGGGGTGGACAGATGGGCCTTCTGGGACTCCCCAGCAGGGAGGGGGTGTCCACAGGACAACTGTGACCGCTGACTATTGGTCACTGACCTACAACCTACCTTGACAGAAAGGACAAACAGTCCACACACTTGTGATTCACCTGCCTGGGGGTGTGGACTACAAGACAAACGTTCGGACCTTCACGGTGAGGGGGAAGGGCTGAAGAAAAAGGCTGTGGCAAGAAAAATATTAAATCATGAAAAAAAAAAGGGGAAAAGAAAAAAAAAAGTAATGTTATTGAATGTGTTGTTTAATTTTTTATCAATCTTATATACCTATATCTATTAATCTAAACTGATCTGATGATGAAAATATGTAATGTAACCATTGTTAAATTTAAACAACAAAAATATTAAATCATGAAAAAAAAAAAAAAAGAGGCTGTGGGCTTCAGCTCTGTGCCTGCCAACCTCCCCCACCATAACCCACCCGCATTCCCAGGTGGTGAGAGAAGTGCTGGAGGAGATGTGTGGTCAGATGGGCATCACAGACCCCCAGGAAGTACAGGAATTTGCCCTCTTCCTCATCAAAGGAGAAGGTGAGGCAACAGGGGGAGGGAAGGAGGCCCAGGCTGCTTCCTGCTCACCTGGAGGCAGCACTGTGCTGGGGTGGTGGGATGGGCTGTGGGCAGTACTGACCTGGGCCCCTCATGCAGGTGAGGTAGTTCGGCCCCTGTGGCCCAATGAGTACCTCAACAATGTGGTGATGAACCAGAACACAAGCTTGTACAGCCGGCGCCTCAGCTGGGAGAACCCACTGCACTTTGATCACCCTATCTACATTGGCACCCACTATGGCCAGGTCAGCCCCTGTTCCTGGATGACCATGCAGTGTCCCTGCAACTTGAGGGTGGAGTTCCTGCTAGGGCGACCTCTAGGCTCCCTCCCCACAATGACATGGTTTATGGCAGCTGAAAGGGCTGGTGGCAGGACAGGCTGAGTCTCAACAGGTGGGGCCCACTGACTGCTGGGCACAGCCACTCCCTCACAGCTGTCCCCCTTTAGGTGCTGCGGGACTACCTACAAGGAAAGCTGATGGGCCATACCCACACGGACACTCAGCTTGCCCAGCTGGCTGCTTTCCAGCATCTGGGCAGGGCCAGCACGAGCCCCCCCTCAGAGTATGTGAGCATGGCCCCCACACCTCCTGTCATGCCCTTTCCCACCTGGGCACTAGCCCACCACTCCCACTCCCTTCCAAGGCCAAGGCCCCTCCATTTAACCTAGTGGTTCTCAACCTTTCTAATGCCGTAACCCCACAATACAGTTCCTCATGTTGCAGTGACCCCAAACCAAAAAATTTTGGTGGCTACTTCAAAACTGTGATTCCAAATAAATAACATTTTCCAATGGCTTTAGGTGACCCCAAAGGTTGAGAACCACTGATTTAACCCTTCCTGGCCCTGAACAGATTGGCCTGGAGTAGATACTTGTCTCCTCCACCCTATTCCAATCTCCTTCGGGGCAGGGTGCTCACCTGATTAATACGTGAATTCCTAGTCTCATCCACAGTGGGCACTTGTTCAGTTACCTGGCACCATATGCCTAGTCTTGGACCAGCTAGCCCATGGTCTGTGGGTCTAAGCCAGAATATGTCCCCTAGGCAAGACCTGCTGGGTTATATACCAAAGATACTGCAATGGCAGGTGAACATGAACATCATAAAGAGTTTGATGGGTCAGGAGCTGAAGCAGCTGCAAGGACACAGCTCCCAGGATGCACAGATCAGCTTCATTGGTGGGTCTGGGAAAAAGGGGCTTTGGGCCCAGGAGAGGAGCGAGCGTGGAGAGGCAAGGTGGCTTCTAGGCTGCCTATCCCTCACCTGCCCTAGGAACAAAGTAGGGCAGGTTCCAGGGCCCTCACAGTACTCATGTTCTAGCCTTCTCAATCCCCAGAAGCCATGAAGCAGCTGCCCCTCTTTGGCTATACTGTGTATGTGGTGCCACGAGTGAGCAACCTGGTGCTTTCTGGACCTGTCCTTTTGGGGCTCAATCGCCAGCACCTTGTCCTCATGGACCCCACTTCTCAGGTAGGCAAATTTCCTGCCCCAGCACTGTCCTGGGAACCCTAAGGCCTTTCCTTTTGCACTATATGTTGACCCCCACCCCAGAAGAACCAAGCTCTGCTATCTCTGCTGCCCCTAGAAAATGTGCTGCTGCATAGCCCTGAAGGACCTTCAGCGGCTCCACCTGCTCAGCCCACTGGAGCCCAGTAGGGCCCCAGCCCTGGAGCTCAACTATGGCTCAGCTGACAGTCCCCAGACCATCTGGTTGGAGCTGCCACAGGTGAATGTCCAGGGCTTTGATATCTTCAGGAAGGAGGGTGTGAGTGCCTCCACCCAGCCCTGGCCTGTAGCAGGAACATGCGCTCAGGGTGGAACCATAGTTCAGGAGCAGTGGAGGGGACTGACTGGGGAGCCCAGTGCTGACATGCTTCTCCCCAACCAGGCCCAGGAGCTGCACCACACCATCATCTTCTTGAAGGATGGCAACACATCTTCAACCTAGTGGCCCCAGTGGCCCAGCTTCAGTTGAGGGCCAGGAGATCTCTCCCTAGCCCAGGTCCCATCTGTCCCTGCTCTCGAATACAGCATAGCCTGGCTGGTCCAGATGGAGGCTATGGGGCAGGAAGTGGCACAGTGATTTCAGATGGAAAATAAAAGGTAGCCACACTACCTCAGGGGTGGGCTAGGGCCCAGTGTGGAGGCTACCGAAATCTGGCTTGGATAGCTATCACTGTCCAGCCTGAGGCATACACCTATCTGGCCCCAAGTACCCGCAAGGTTCAATATCAGCATAAGCCCAGCCCTGCAAGAAAGTGCCCAGGAAATAAAAATTTCCAAGAAGAGCTATATGTACATATGTGTGTGTCAAGCAAACAACATTTTATTTCTGGTGTAAATATCAGTCAGGCTTGTAACCAGCAGCTGTACCAGGTAGAAGGCCTATGTGCCACCATGGTTCCTACCAACTGTACACCTAAGACAAGGTTGGCATCACAAGGGAAGCGGTGAGCAGAGGCCTTGAGCAGACCCCAAACCTTGGATAGGCAACCCTTGCCCTGGTTCTGAACTTGCTGAGTATGAGAAGGCCACACCCGGCTGCAGCCTATCACCTGCCATATTCTAACCTGGGGATCTGTTGCAGAAAACTCAACTATGAGACAAGGAAGCTCTGAGGAAAGACCATGGGCTTTGTAAGCAGGAAGATGGGCTGACCCTTGATCTCTGACTTGATTTGGGAAGCATCTGGAACCATCTCCAAAGTGAGCCGTGACTGATAGGGAGATGGACCCTGGGAAAGATGGCACCCCTGGCACTGGCCAGCCTGCCCAGCTTCCTACTTGTGAGCAAGGCCCAAGCTGATTCATGAGTCTGGGGAGATTGCCAGCTCTGTGAGGCCCACATCAGGTCATCTCTGTAGGCTACACAAACTGTGCCAGTCGGCTTCACTCTCACACCTCACACAGCCATGGAAAAATTGCTTGATGAGGCTCTGAGCTTCTTCCCTCACTGTGGATTCAGGGCAGGTAGACATGAAGAGATAAGAGCCAGAGTCGTCCCTGCAGGACCACCCCTCCCCCCAGTGCCCCCAAGCCTTGGCCATACTGGCACTCACCACTCCTTCCAGACAAGGTCTTCTGAGTCAGCAAGTGTGAAAGGTGGCGGGCAAAGCCTTTAAACAGCTCCTGGAAGGTGGAGAGAGGAGAGAGCAGACAGCAGGGGCCTTTCATGGCTATGATCAAGGGCAGGGCAGACCCAGGAGAGCAGGAGTTAGACTTAGTCTTAGACTTTACCTGCTCTGCCCTGTGTTGTTCTGAAGTGCATGCACCCAAACTCCCCCCATTGTAACCCAAGTGCCCTGAGGAAGGCAGAACCCACTTACTTATCTTACCTTAGATGCAAACTTGCCCTCCTTGTAGAAAGGGGTCAGGTACCTGACCACAATATCTGCAGCCTCCTTTAGGGAGATGCCAGGAGCTGAGAGCTGGCATGGGTGTTGGACTACAGCATTCAAAGTACCCTGACCACTGTCTGAGGTGCTGCCCTTGCCCTCCACTATGATGGAGGACTTGGCTGAGGTGCATGGCCTCTTCTGAGATGGGATCCCTGGGTTCTCCTAGACAGGGCCACAGTGGAGAAATGGTCACTTCCTTTCACTGGGCCATCCTCCCTCAAAAAAAGTATGCCTTAGCATCAGATGGTTCCCTCCAACCTGTCCCATCTGCCCTTGGACTGGGGAAAGCAGCAATGATAACCCTGAACTCCTCACCAGGGAGGAGCAGGTCCTGGTCTCTCATATAGGCCACCTCCCATCCCCGATGGTGTCATCCCTGGAAGTACCTGCTGAGCTCTGTGCCGCTTGCCTGTCTTTATGTCCTCTGGGAGACTGAGTGGTGCTTCCAGGGTCACCTGGTCTGGACAGGTGCTGGCCAGAGGGAAGAGCAACTACATCAGAGCTCCAGGCTCAGCTGTTCCCTCAGCCCAGGCAACCAGCAGAGTCCAATGAGGTCTACTACCAAAGGGTACACAGCCATGTGGATTCCAGACATAGGTTTCATACCACTCAGGATTCCATGACTATCTATGCCCTTACCTTGGCTTCTCCCCAGAATGCTGCTCTGTATGAATGGTAGTTATACATTCCTGGGCTCCAGCTTCCTCCTCTGTGCACTTCTCTGGGGCCAGGAGAGGTCCCTGCACCCCCTCATAAGGACTGATACCTTCTGCTCTTGGGGCTGGATTTTCCACCCTTTGGCAGAAGAAGCGGGCAATACTCTGGGAATCCTTGTGAGACACTATGGCTTGGAGCGGCTTCTTCTTGTTGACCCGGGATTTGGCCATGGACCTATCCCCACAGGAGGCTTCTGGTTTCTTCTCAGGGGAGGGTCCTCCACAATATGTACTACCAGCAGAGGCTTCTCCACTTGGCCCAGGGAGGGGCTCACTTCTGTCCTTATCCTGGAGAACACAGGGCTGGCTAGGGAGCTCCTGCTCACCTCCTTGTACAGTCTGGAGGGCTTGCTCCTGTGTCTGAGACTTCCCCATCAGCTCAGTGGCTGTCTGGAATGAGGAGCCTTTGAGGAAGCCAGCTCCCATTCTCTTGGCTTTGAGCTACAAGGAGGAAGAGGGAAGGTTCAGACCCTAGGCCCCCTTGCAGGTACCTGCGGGAGTGGGGCTCTCAGGAGTGAGGGAGGACACTTGTCTGACACCCTAGGGCCAGGGCTAGGATGCCAGGAGAGGTCAAGAGGCTATGCCTTACCTGTGGGCAACGGAGAAGTAGGGCCTTTCTTAGACCCAGATTTGGGGTAGACACAAGAATGCCGCTCACCGAATATATGTGGGAAGCTGGTGGGATGTCATACTCGTTGGGCTCTAGGGACTCCACCTGGGAACTGTAGCTCTTGGCGCCACGTCCCATATCATACAGCTGCCCATCCTTGGAGGCTTTGTGGATCTCAGCCACCTGGCAAAGATAAACAGGGAGGCCATGACACCCATGAGCTGCTCCCTGACAGTCCCAATCTAAGTTCTCCTTTTTCTTGAGGCACAAGAGGGAACTGGACACTGAACAAGTTCCAGTCTCTCTGTGGGTGACTAGAAATGTCAGCTGGCCAAGAAGCTGGCTCTCCACTCACAGATGGCTCCTGGAGCCAGAGGACTAGCAGGCAGTCTTGGAGTATAGACGGGCTGCCCTTTCCTATCCTAAGCCTGGAGTGTGCTTTCCTGCCCAGGCTCACCTTCTTCAGCACGCTGGCCTTGTATAGGTTGGCCATCTTGGCATTTTGGAATGTCTCGTGTTCTAGCTCCACAGCCTTGGTGCGAAGGTCCACTCTATGAGTAGGGATGAGCACAGGTAAGAGGACCCTAGCCTTCTCCCTGTGGACTCAGCTGGATTTTCTCCAGGACTGTGAGGATGGGCAAAGGGATTCTGATTAGGTCACTTTGGGCACACTATGGCTTGCTGGCCTTCAACAAACACTGGTAGCCTTTAAGTGTAGCCATGCCAGGCTCCTAATGGGGCTGAGGGACTGGTGCCCCTGGGGTAGGAAGGGTCACCATCTGAGAGTATGGCTCTAGTAGTCTCCTTATGAACAAAGGCTTAGAGAGGCCCCCTGCTCTGGGTGGCTGGCCCTTGATCCTCAGTCCCAGACATCTTGGAACACTCACCCATCAGTGCAACCTGCAGCCTGATGGTTACTCCTCAGGGCCTCCTCCAGAAGCCCTAGGCAGTGCTCTCGGGCCTACAGGGAAAGGGAAGTCAGTCACCCAGCTCAGGTCAGGAAGAAGCCCTGGCACCAGTGAGGAGCTGCTCTTTTCTTACCTTCACAGTTAGCCGGGGGATCTTCCTGCTAGAAGCTTCTCTCAGAGGACAGTCCTCATCTGGGGAGGGAAAGGATGGGTCTTGCCACTTGACTTCCAGCCCTCTGGAGTCCTCCAAGTTCCCAATGAGGCATCTACCATCCACACCCTGTGCGTGGCCCATGAGTCCCTGGAAATATTTCTGTACTAACCTGGGGGTATGAATTCTTCTATCTTGGGGTCTTTGCCCTGAAAGATGGCATGAAGGGCCTATGAGGCATCTTGCCCTGCTTCAGGACAGCTTCTGCCCAGTGCCAGGGAAGGAGCTGAGAAGGTGTTGAGCAGGGAGATCACCTAGACCCTGCATGGGTTGTTGAGCACCCCACTGAGCCCTCTGCACCCTCACCTTGCGCAGACTCATCTGCTTGTGATAGAAGAGACTCCATTCTCGCTTGTGGGCCTCATCTCTGCCCTCATCGCCACTGCCTCCAGAACCTTCATCATACCTGGTTGGACAGGCTAGGTATAAGCAGCCCCAGGCCGAGGCTTTGGCCTTCCTACTCACACATTTAGAAGAGTGATGTCCCTGGCACCCTGACAGTTTCTGGGTCTAGCCCCACCATGGCCTATGGGACAGCAGGATGGACTGCATGTAGTGCCATGCCACTTCTGGTCCTAGCACCAGGAGAATGACAGACCTGGTTTCATGGCTCCTCACCTGCTGAATCCTCCATAGCCCCTGCGGCCTCCCTCATACAGCTCAGGGTCAAAGCCATTTCCCTGGGAGGGCCTGATGCAGGTCTTGCTCCAGCTGCTGCTGCGCTCCAAAGCATCCAGCTGCCTCTGCACAGCTGCAGGATTCTGACAGTGGTCACAGCCTTTGGAACAGGCAGGAGGTGCATCCCCAAAGTACTTGGCAATGGCGGCATGGCGGCACCTGAAGGAGGTAATGCAGTAGAGGTGAGGGGCAAGGAATGCACTGGACAGGTGTTTGTTCACCTGATCCCCAAATGCTGGCTGAGTTCACAATCTACCACCACGCTTGGCCTCTCCATGCCTCACCCATGGGGCTTCACAAGGCATCACTTGGTTCTGTCTATTATATAGCTGGGGACAGTTATGGTTATAGGATCCCCGAGGTCCTATAACACATGTGACTCAGCTGGTAAAGGAAGAGGATCCAGTCTCCCTCAGCTCTGAAACTGGACAGGTGGTGGGAGCAATGGCTGTGGCCGCCAGGAGGCACTCTTTCCGCTCCTGCTAGTACTGAATAAACAATGTATTCCCTGCACTGGAGCCTCCTCACCCATACAGTGGCAGCCTGTCTGACTTCGGGGAGGCTCTGGCAACCAAGCAGTGTGGCCACAGGGTTGGCCCAACCCCCAAGCCCTGACTCACTGGGGTTTTGTGTTCAGACTCAAAGAATACCATTGACTGTGGGGTTGGGGTCAGTTTCTCTCCCTGTAGTCTGGTCTGCTAGCTGGCATGACCAGCCAAATGTCAAATGCCCCAGCCATTGGGCTCTGGAGCCCCTCCGTGACAGCAGCCAGGAGTCTGGAGACAGCTGGAAAAAAAAAAAAAAAAAAGAGCCCAGCCCCCCACCAGGCAAACAGAACACTCCTAGGATACCTAAGAGTCTCAGATCCCCCCAAGAAATCTCTGGATGTTAAATAGCAGAAGGTCTCCCCAGGGGCCACCTGCAAAGTCTGCCTGCTGGATTCAGTAGTCTGGCAGCTACACCATTTACTTTCTTTCCAGGGAGAGGTGAGTGGGAGAGACCAGCCAGGGAGTGGCTTGAAGGAGAGGCTGGGGTAGTCAGGGAGTCCAAGAGCAGGAGAGCTGCTCCATCTCCTTGGCCTGAAGGCTCAAGCCAAGCCCCTGGGATCATCGCCCTGCTCCAGCCCGCAACTCAGCCCCAGCCCACAGCCCAGCCCACAGGAAGGGAGGGGAAAGGAAGAGGAATAAGAGAGAGCTCAGCCTGAAGCCAACCTCCTAGTTGGGGAAAGACTAGTGCAAAGTGTAAGGTGGGCTTCAACTAAGGCTCCCTCTGGCTCCCTCTCTCAATGGTAATTTGACACTTGCATCTCTAGGACACCAACAACAAAAATGCTGGGGCTGGGACAGCAGCTGGCTGTCAGCAGCAGGAGCTGGTGCTGAGGAGAGGTGCCCAGGGGAGCAGCAGCAGAACAGGAAAGCAGCATACACGAAGAAAGTACAAGGTGGTGGCCAAGGGCCCAGGAAGGCACAAGAGGCTCTGCATTGGGACACCCCTTCTTGGCCCCCTGATACCTCTGTTTCCAGGTAAGTGCAAGACATGATAAAAAGGTCAGGATGGGAAGCAAGCAGTGACAATCTCCTGTTCAAAGGGTGCGGGATCAAAGTTTACCAAGAACACGGAGAGGCACTGAGGGATGTGCATGGCTGCTTCCCTTATCAAGAAATCACCCTCCTGTGCACACCTGAGCTCTCCCTCCCTCCCCCTGGACACTCCACAAGGAGATCAGGAACTCTGCCCCAAGTACTGCTCTCCTGCTTGCTGTGCAGCAGAGGGCCAAGGGACTGCTTACTCTGCAAGTCAGTTTAAGCTTTTTCTATTCAGTATACTTAAAAGGGATTTGGTTGTCCCGCCGCTGCATGCCTGCTGAGCCTCTGTGTTTCCCAGAATTATGGCTAACCTTGTCTCTCCATTCTCTGCAGTTGTGATGTTCAGGACAGGGCATGCCCAGCTAGCTCACAACTGCTCTGGATGCAGAAAGACCTACAGCATCCCTGTACACCTTGTCCTGGACAAGAGCACCAACTGATACTTATCTCAGTGGTTCAGCCTACTTATTGCTAGGTGTCCCTCAGCTTAGGCACAGGGAGAAACCCTGGACTCATCTGGATCCCTAGGTGCCTTCAGACCTCCCTCTGGCAATGAGCACTGAACAATGAACCAGGGTCATGCCTCATTCTAAACTCAAGGGCAGAGGTGAGGAGATAGTGGAAATGGGAAAGCTAGGAGGGAACTCCCTATCTGGCTGCAATTCAGTTTTCTGCTGCAACATAATGGTGCCAACCCAGAGTCAGTGCATGGTTCTTCAAGTACAGAGCCCAGCCCTCCTGGGCCACCCTCATAAGCAGAGTTTGTTTCCTTCTGCCTCCCTGTTCTCACACCAGGGCTCAGTCCCTCATCCCCTCATCTCAGATCTAGCAAGTCAGGGAGAAATAGAAAACGAGTATCAGGCCAAGCGTCCTAGGCTCAGTGAAAGCCATGGGTGTTGGTTGGCCTGGGTTGGTAGCTGGGAGATTAACTCTTGTGACCGAGGGAGAGGATTCAACTGAAGCTGGGCTATACTGAACACAGTAGCTGAGGCCAAGTAAGGGAAGAGCACAGTGGTACCCCAGACAGGCATCTGCCCTACACCCACTGGACACAAGCAGACAGCATCCTTCACCATTCCCTGAAGTGGAACAGAAGGGGAATATATGTCTATTGGCAAGGAACTAGTCCAGTTTCTAACAGTCACCAGAGCAGTAAGTCTTCCCCCTGTTCTGGAAAGCTGCAGGACTAGGGTAGCAGAACAAGAATTTGAGCTACTTTCTGTTTCAAAGTCAAAGGAGTTGCTTGGCCAGACATGGAAGGTGGTGAATGCACCTGTAATCTTAGCACTCAGGAGGCTGAGGCAGTGAATTTGAACCCAGCTTGTGCTACAATGTGAGTTCAAGGCCAGCCTGAACTACAAAACCAGGCCCTGCCTCAAAAATGAACAAACAAAATGTTCAGCACTGCCCTACTAGTCAGGCCTCTGACCCCTAAAAGTCTATGTAACTGTTATGCTCACTTCAGCTGCTTCGCAAACAAGAAAATGTCCAGCAGGGAGAGGGTGGCTAACATGCCAGAACAACAGAGGCACAGCAAGAAGCCCTTCATGGCCATGAGCCATCAAGCACACTGCGTTTATCAGGCACAAACATACTGCCTGCTCTCGTTGGCACAGGGAGCCTAGAGTCTATCAGTTTTTCAAGGAGGAAAAGGGGGTGTTCTGGTACAGAGTGGTAGCATTCTGGCTTCAGGATGCCTGCGGCTCTATAGCAAGGCTCACAGTGCTATGAGATGCTGCACAAAGGAATGCTGCCCAGTCCCTCTAGCCTTTCAGTCCTGGCCCTGTTGGCCAGCCTCATGAGCAGAGGTTGCCTATTCCCTTCTACTGCTGCACCCCTAGCCAGGGAGCACCACTCAGAAGGCTGCAAGAAGGGCTACATAGCCATCCTGGGCAATAGGAGGGCCCAGTGGCAGTGCAGGCTGCTTTCTCTGCCTAGGGCCATGGGGAGCCACCACTTGGCTTTATACACCCCTCCAGAATCTCTGAGGAACTGCAAAGGTTCCAACAGAGGCACTGCTGAGCATGAGGGGGTAGGGGGAAACTCTGAATCCCCTGCTTCTCAGGCAGGAAGTATAGTTTTAAAAGGAGTTTGATGAACCTGAGCTAGAAAGATGAGGAAAATACAGAATTATTGATAGTGTCACTTGGCTGCCCTGCCTTCCCCTCCCAGACCTGGAAGGATAAAGGGACAAGAGACCATCTCAAAACTCCTGATCTCCACTGGCCACAGCTGGGAACATACCACTAGGTCACCTGACAGCTGCTGGTTATATCGGGTACCAGACATCAGACCCTGGCCTTGCTTTAAATAGCGCACTGGGAAGCTGCCTAGGGACCTGTTGGAATGTGCCTCCTTCCTATTTGGAGAACAAGACCCCTCAGCTTCCCACCAATCCCTGTTCTGCTCTGTCACAAGTCTAAGCTTGAAATGACAAAATATCAACAGCCAGGCAAAGAAAGTTCCCCTTCAGCTCATTGGGAGTAAAATGCCTATGTCTAGTAGCCCCATTTCTATGCACAGTGCAGAGGGCAGCCCTGGGTCAGATCCCAGAGTTAGGTGAAGCTGACCAAGACTAGCTGGCTAATTCAGCTCCCAGCCACTGCCTACAGAAGCTCTAGGCTCAAAGCTGCAATGCAGCTCACTACTGTGCAACAACCTCTTCCCAAGTGGGGCCAGGCCCAGTGGACGTAAGTATGCAGCTTTCTGACTCCACAACTCCTTGAGGATGCTTGCTGCCTTTGTTGCTGAAGCCCTGGTGCATAAAGACCAGCCTCACTGAACAGCAGGCTCAGCTTCAGCCTCGGCCTCATTCTCTTCCACTCTGGAAACCCCAACTCAGACAGGCCCAGGGTCCCCATACCACTGTTCACTTATAAGCAAGTATCTTCCCTCACAATCTCTTCCTACATCTTTGGGTGTGACACATAATGTAACAAAGTGCTCCCTGTTCACCTCCCTCCTGCCTGCTTCCTCTTTTAAGGAGTGTCTTCTCTGGGTTACATTATGTAACTCAGGCACAGTGCCAACCATGCTGGAAAAGCCAGATTAAATACACGAAGAGAAGGGGAAAAATGCAGCTGCATTTCTGAATCACGTATGAAATTACTTCTCTAAGGATGAGGCCACTGGAAACCAGAGAACAGAGACAGCACAGAGGTCCCAGAATAGCAGAGGGACCACTATCGCTACACGAGCCTACTTGTGTTTTTTTGCTTGTATATTCTTTTTTAATTTCTGTTATTACTTTTAATAAGAAATAAAATTGAGACAGTTTCAAAACACATTAGTAGGACAGCCACAATGATTGATATAATACATAATGTTGTCTTCATAGTAATTGTTCAGAGTACAAGATGCAGACATGATAGCTTTTCTTTTTTTTTTCTTTTTGTCTTTTTGAGACAGGGTCTCGCTATCCAGTTGAGGCTGGTCCTGAGCTCACTTTTGTAGCCCAGGCTGGTCTCGAACTCACACCAATCCTCCTGCCTCAGCCTCCCGAGTGCTGGGATTACAGGTGTGAGCCACCACGCCCGGCTACTTTTCTAAATACTATTGGTACAGATATTTCTTCTCATTGAACTAAGAGAAAGTAGTTTATACATAGAGCAATATTCCATAATAGTAGTGGGTTATCGGCCACCTGGTTAGTTTAACCAGAGAAGACTGTCCTATGATGGGGACAGCAGCAGATACACATCTGCCCTTTTGATGACAAGTACTATGAGTGGATTCCCAGAAGACACGATACCAATGTAAAAGTGGGGCCTATAGCAGTGGGGTTGCTGATCCTCTGAATTATCTTGCTGCTCAAAGCCCAAGCTGGTCTCCATGGAAAGGAAACTGTGCAAACAGAAGGTACACTGCCTGGGCCCTTGTCTGGCCATGTGACCACAAAGAAGTCATATATTCTCAAGTTTCAGCCTAATACTTTGTAAAAGGAGGTAGAAGCAGATGACCAGTGAGAAGAGCTAGGAGGATGTAACCCAGGGAACCTCCAGCTTCTCATAAGAAATCAAAGGGCCAGCCAAATAGCTCAGTGGACTAAAGCACCTGCAAGCAGGTATAGGGGCCTGCCAGGGGTTCAATCCCTGGGCCTGCCATGCTGGCCCTGTCCCTGGGGCATGCTGAGTTGGCAGCTGAGACTGGGCAAAGTGGTGCATCTGTAATCCCAGCTCTTGGGAGGCTGCAAACAGGTAGATCACTATGAGTCTGATCTAGTAGTAAGACCCTGAATACCTTGTAGACCTTTACCTAAAAAAAAAAATCCTTTACTTTTCCATGGAGTCATTGCCTGACTGCTATTCGCATTGTAACTCCAACTCCCCTTGCCTAGCTTGTTCATTTTCCTTCAAACATATACAAGAAACATCCCAAGAATGAAGGACATGACACTCCCAAAAAATGTTTAGGGAGGGCAGGCTGATAGCCCAGCCATGGAGACCAAGGGCTGCCTCATCATTCTTGGCCCTGGCCTGGGATCACTCTCAAGGTATACCAGGACTGTAACTGGGGCTATTTACTGCTTCCCATGTCTGCTAGATGACCAGTGGCTTGAAAGATTTCATCTCTGGCAGAAGCAGGATGATTAAAGCAGTATTCTGTGAAGGACAGGTGGAACTCTTGAACCCGCTGGGATGGAGGACCCCATGGCAAAACCTGGATCAACACAATGCTGTCTCTTCCTTCTCTCACAGCAGAACAATGTAGGAATAAAGAAATTCAAAAGGTACACACTAGCGATCATGCAGCTCCTACAATACAGAGAGGGGGCAGAGGGACAGCTGGGTCCTAAATGACCACAAGTGGGACTCAATGGATATTTCACAGGGGTCTATGATGGAGTCTGAAATAGGGTTGGTGGACTTAACAGGTAGGGACCTTTCACTATCAAAAGTAGTCAGTCAGAGGCTGCAGGGCCACAGCAGGGCAGCTCGTATGAGTTAGCAGGCTTAATTAAATGATCTGCAAAGCAACTCTAAACTTGCATGTAGGCAGCAGCACCAGAAAAGAGAGGCTTTGCAGACTCAGCCATCTCAAGATAAACCAAAGCTGGGGCCCGGCAGGGTGGCTCAGCGGTCTAAAGCCCCTGCTTGGGAAATCTTGGGCGGCTTCAGGGACCGCGGTTCAATCCCTAGCACCACATGCTGCGCCAGCCCTGCTCTCGGGGAGGGCTGAGCCGGCCATAAAAATGGGTGAATAAACAAAGGTTCTGAAACAAGAAAAAAAAAGAATAAAATTTAAAAAAAATTCTTTAAAAAAAAAAAAGAAAAACCAAAGCTGAAGGTACTGCCCACCCAGGTGATATAAGGACAAGGTGACTATCTTAAAGCTAAAGGTCTGATCCAACCCCCTGGCCATCTATCTTCTACTTCTGGTGGGCTTTTGGATTAGTTCAGTGGTTTAAACACCTATACAGGCAATCCCAGTGAGGAACAGGGGATGGTGGTTCGATCCCCATGCCCACCCTTAAGGCAGCCTGGGCCAGACACACCTTATCTTCTACTTCTACCACCAAGATTAAAGCATTAAAGCAATCATCTTGGTGAACCAGTTCAGGTTAGACAGGTACAAGGTTTTCCTTAGTCCTTCTTTAAAGCTGTCCTGGCTTCCTAGTGCTCATGAGAGAGATGGAAAAAGAAAGAAACCCTGATACACAACAGGACCCAACTCATTCAGCTTTGCACTAGCCCTTAGGCCTCAAGTACCCAGGACAGAAAGAAGCTCTCTGGGATGGAGTGGGAGAGGCCAATCCTGATCTGGCCAAAGGAACAGATCCAAGCCAATAAGGGAAGGCTGGCTGATCCAGCCCTGAAACTCCCAATCCTACTGTGACAGAGGATGCTCTGGCAATAAGTGCATCAACATCATGCTGTCTCTTCCTCATAGTAAACAATGTAGGAGTAAAGAAATGTAGGAGAGGGAGAGGTGGAGACAGTGGATACCTGTTGCCTCAGTTATATAAGATAGCAAGTTTGAGATCAGCCTGTGCAATTTAGCAAGATTCTGTCTCAAAATAAAAGGCACCATGCGCCGGGCATGGTGGCACACGCCTGTAATCCCAGCACTCGGGAGGCTGAGGCAGGAGGATCGGTGCGAGTTTGAGACCAGCCTGGGCTACAAAAGTGA
>PVJA010045243.1:0-15754 GCA_004027025.1 Myocastor coypus
TTCCACATCACCTTTAACATAAACACTACTTCTAATAGTTCTTGGTTTATAAAGAAGTTACAATGGCAAGCGCCATGCAGAAAGTCTACAAGTGCCCTGCCTCTCACTTCCCCACTGATGGTACCTTGCACTGATGAACAAAGGTTAGAACGTCAGGTTCAACTGAAGTCCGTATTTTACCTGGATTTACCTAGTTGTAAGCCAATACCTTTCTCTGAGCCAGGATTCCCTGCAGGACAAGTTTCTTTTAGACTTTACATCTCATTAGGCACCTCTAACCCTGGCTAGTTTTCAGACTTCCTTGTTTGTGAGGCTCACAACAGTTCAGTGAGGGACCAGTCAACTGCATTGCAAATGTGTGTGCACCATACATTTTGATGTTGCATTTTCATTCCCATTACATTTAAGAGCTTTTCTAATTTCTATCATAATTTTGCACCCATCATTGCTTAATTTCCTCAAATTTGGAGATTTCTGTCTTAGTCACTTCTCTTGACTAGGACAAAAAAATACCGGGCACCCAGGACTTAAAGGAGGAGAGGCTTATTTTGACTCATTGCTTAGTCCATAGTTGGTTGATCCTGAAGTGGAAGGGGCAGAGGGGCACAGTGGAGGAAAACCTCAGGGCAGTCAGGAAGCTGGAAGCTTCCAGGCCACACCCCCAGGACCCACTCCCAGGCCACGCCCACAGGACTCACCCCCAACCAAGCTGCATCACCTAACCACACACTGGTCATCCTGGTCATCTAATCCCCTTTTACATTCATGGGAACATAACTGGGGGACATGTTAGAGCAAAACCGTAGCCATTTTCAACCATAATCGTTTTTATATTGATTTCTAACTTAATTCCATTGTAATCAGAGAATGTACTCTTCATTAAATCTACCTTCTCAGATGCATTTGTCATACAGCATAGCATATGTTCCATTCTAAAGAGGCTATGCAGGCGCTTGAGAACGCGTATTTTGCATTTGTTGGATATAGTAGTCCAGAAGTGCCAGTGATACCAACACGATCCAACGTTCAGATGTTTTATGTCTGATGGAGTCTTAGTCTCCTGTTCTATCCATTTCTAAAAGAGGAATATATACAATCTTTGATTAAAATTTCAAATATATATATTTGTTATAGTTCTGATCTGAAGAAGCCCTGAAAGCGCCTTATACTTGGAAGATGATTAGATCATGGGGCCTGTACCTCCAGTGGGGGTGAGGCCTGGTCAGAAGAGGTGGGGAGCTGAGGCAGGACCCAGAGGAGCTTGCCTCCCCCTGGCTTCTCTCCTTCTGGGCCGCCATACCCTGAGGAGCCATTGTCCCAGGCAAGTTTCTCCACCATGACATTTCTCCGCTTGAGTCTTCCCAAGAGGAACTGAAACTTTGGAAACACGGGCGAGTGGCAGCCTGTCCTCTGAGCTGTGATGTCGGGCATTTCATCCGACTGATGAGGCAAATGACTGAGACACTACGCTGTCCCTTCAGTTTGTCAATTTTTGCCTTATATATTTCAAAGCTCTGTTATAAGGGGCAGCACACCTAATGCTGCTGTATTTCTTGATGAACTCATACTTGCAGTACAAAATGTCCTTTTCTCTGGAAGGATACTTTTAAATTACGGTAACTATTGACAGTGCAAGTAAACTGACCTGCTACTTGTTTAGCTTCACCCTTTTGTTTTTTCTTCCGTTCATCTTCCTCTGCCACAACCAAATCTAGTTTGGCAATTGAATCTGCAGTTAAGCAGTGCGTTTCCGCAGCTCACCTCTTCCTGTAGGTCTCTAGGCATCTCTTACAGTGTTTCCTTAAGGGTCGCAGCTCACCTGAATGGGCTCAGGTGCCTCCCATGAGTGGCGCCTCATATGACAGTCTCACAGCAGTGTATTTTTACCTAACTTTCTCTCAGCCTTTTTGCAATTTTGTATATCTTTTTTCTACATGTAATAAAACTGACATCACGTTGTTACATAAGCAATTGCTTGTTTTAAATAAATTAAGAAAAATAATCTTTTTACATTTGCCATGTGGTGCTTTTTATTCCTGGATGTCTGAGTTTCTATCTAGTGTTACCGATCTTCATTTTAGAGAACTTCCTTTAGCGTTTCCTATAGTACAGTTCTTCCAGTAATTAACTTTCTCAGCTTTCATGTAATTGGAATGTTTTCTATCATATCTTTATTTTTGAAGGATACTCCATGTTAACAATGCTTTCCAGAAATTTAAATATGTTTCTCTGTTTTCTTCTTTTATAAAAATAAAGTTGGAAAACTTGTGACACATTTCTTAAATATTTTTGTACTTGCTTATTTCCTTCTGAAATTGTTGTTCTACATATTCTAGACTGCTTAATCCTATCCTACTCCTTAACTCATTCTGGACATCATGACCAAGACTAGTTTGAAAATTCCTTTAAAATCTCTTCATTTACAACATATGTATTATTTTCTCCTTAAAGACAAGCAATATGAAGTTAATCCTATCTGACAAACATTAGATTTCAGATAGTATTTTACATTTAGCTCTTTTGCATAATTCCCATGTCTCCTAAATTCCTCATTACTGCATCTATCACTGCCATTTTTTTGGAGATTATTTAAAATATCACGATGAATTTTTAAACTTATCATTTGTTGTTTCAGAGAGCTGGGTCATTAATGTAATTTACCATATCAAACTCCAAACTATTTTTTTCTTGATTATGGGACAGTTTTTCTTGGGACATCTATTAGATTTTTAGCCTGTGCTGGATATCATGGGGATTTGGTACAGATTTTTTATTTCATTTGAATAAAGAATATTAATTTAAATATCTGGCAGGTCACCCAAATGCATGCAGACTTCAATGGCAAGCTTTATTAGGGCAGGTTAGTCAAAGATGGTGCACCTTGGTCCTGAGATATGACATTCTGAGTTCCTGATGAAAACACCAGAGTACTTCTGAAGAACCCTTCCCTTGCATGTCCTGACGTAGGGAAGCTGCTGGCCTTCTTAGCAATTCTATCTTCCCAAATGCTGTTTTTCCACTGGACTCTTGAATTCTATATCCATGAAAGTATGGACCAGGCATCACACAAAACTGTGAGGTCAACTTGCATCCTGGAGCTTGCAAACAAGGGACTTGGGGGACCCTACTCTGGGTTTCCCCAATTTCTGAGATTTTCTTCTTGCAACTTTTAAACTTTTGAAAAACTTCTACCTCCAACCATGATGCAAAAGGAGGTCTCAGAATATTTTCTCTTGCCTTAAATTTAAAAATTGGACAAAATATAAGAAACAGTTTTCCCAATTCTCAGCAGCAGACACATAATGTAGTTATTTCTGAGGAAAAAGAAGTTGTGTGGTGGATGTCAAAGAAAAAGGGAAAAAAGAAAAAGGGGTGGGAAAATAGCGAAGAATCACAGACCTGCTAGCTCCCCACAGTTTCTTGGAAACATTGATGTAGCAAGGCTGGGGCGGGGGTCAGGGCCGTGCACACCCTTGAAGCCCACATCTCACCCCAGCCAGCCCAAGTGCAGGAAGCCAGCTGCAAGATAAGGCACTAGCCTTGCTGGGTTCCTGTCTTGTTTGGTCCAGTTCTTCTCTTCCTATTCCTGCCTTTTGTGATGGGGATGGTTATTCTGTGTCACCATCTGTGGAAAGTGTCTAAATTTCTTTTTGGTGTTTAGAGTTCCCAGAGAAGAGTGTGCCTTAAAATCCAGTGGAGACTTTGCACTGGGGCTTTTCAGGAACACTGGAGCTGCTAAGATTTTGGAAACTCTGAGATGAACTAAAAGTGATTTGCAGCAGGAGATGCATGTGGCCCTTTTGGAAGTCAGGGGCAGAACAACATGCTTTAAGGTTTAAAACACCATCCAGAATTTTTGTTTAGACATGGGGCTTGACTGAAGGGGGAAGGCAACGTGGGATACCCATGGGAGGTCGCGTCCTTGCTCCCAGCCCCTCCCTTCTCTCTGTGTCACCTGGATGTGTGGTTGGAATGTGTACCTTTACCAGGCCCTTCTTTGGTGAGCGTTCTGCCTTGGATCAACCAGCCATGAGCTAAATCCCCTAAAGTTGTCAACCAAAGCAAACCCCTCTCCTTTGCATTGCAAGTATCAGAAAATTTTTCTCAGTAGCAAGAAAGCAACCAACACAAGCTGCTTCTTAGCAGTCCTGATACAAAAGAAAAAACAAAAACAAAAAACAAAAAACAAAAATCTTGAATAGTATTTAACACAAATAGCAGATGTAAATCTAATAATAGAGATATATAAAGGAAATATGTTGGGCCAATTGCCACAATTAAAAAATATAATAGTTAAATTAAACAAACAAGAAATATCTAACCAAATGTTGTCTAAATCTAAAGTACATGCTTTAGATTTAAAGACATAAATAATGTGAATGGATGGAAAAAAGAAATACCACATAAACAGTAACCTGAATAGAGATGCATTAGTCACAATAATGTTAGACAAAATAGACTTTAGCACTTCAGAGCCAGATAGAAATTCTACAATGGTAAGGACCTCAGTGTGCGAGGGTGAGATAATTGTTATAATTGCGCATGCCCCCAACCCAAAATGCAGCCTTAAAATAATGAAGCAAAGACTGACAGAATTGAAGAGCATAATAGATACCTCAACAATTATACTTGAATTTAATGTAATTTATTTAAATAAGCCTCTGTTGGTAAATGACAGAACAATTAAACCAAACAGAAAATTTGCAAAACTCGAAAACTTGACCTAAATAACATACATAACAATCCATTGAACAATGCAAGACGTGCATTGTTTCCAAGCACACCTGCAACATCATTCCAGGTGGGTCATACAAAATCATTAGAAAATTGCTCAAAGCATTTAAAATAATATAAAGTACCTTCTCAGATCAAAATAGTTAAATTAGAAATCAACAACAAGAAGAAATTAGAAAAGGCTCAAGTATCAGACATTATAAACATCACACTTCTAAACAGCCTGTTGGTCAAAGAAATTGAAATATATATCAAGATCCCAACGCATCTGTCCTGCGTGCCTGTCAAGTAAGGACCCTTAGACCACCTCCCCTTTTCTTCGGTTCCTGCTCAAGTTCCAGTCCTGAAACAGTCTGGCTCATGGGCCTACCAGGTAAGGACCCTCAGCCCGCCTCCCCCTTTTTTTTCCAGCTCCTGCCCGAGCTCCAGTCCTGAACCAATCTGGCATCTCGTCTGGCAACCCATCTGGCGTGCAATCCTACCAGGACTCCTCAACTCCAGAGCTCCAACTCCACCCACAGTCCCAACTCATGGGGCCTCACAGCAGCTAGCAGCCTGAGCTCTGACACGCAGCCAGGCACTTCTGGAGGGGAACCAACTTGAGGGATCCAGACCAGATCTCCCATAGACACTAACAGCATAACTTCACCAAAGTGCAGAGATCACTTCCAGACAAAATGATAACGACAAGGAGTAAGATGCAATCTCAGAACCCAAGCCCATCCAAATCAAATACAAGAGACACTACCATGGAAGAAAATGGGAATCATGCAGATGAAAGCTCTGAATCAGTAGCATCTGAGGTAGACAGACAAGTGTAGAAACTTAGACATGTCTAAATTAATAGAATTTAAAGTAGGGGAACAACTACAGAAAGGTAGCAAGGAGAACAGAACAGAAATAATCTCTGAACTAGAGAGAGAAATGATAACTATAATGAGAAACTTTAATACTCCTAACGAACACATTGATAAAAAAAAATTTAGAGGAGAATAGAAAAATGATGGATTTCCTGATGGAGCAATATAGGAAACAAATAGATTGCATGAAACAGTTTCAAAGAGATACACAAGAAAATAAAATCTCAATCACAAGTTGGCAAAACCATATGAATGCAAGTGAAGATAGAATTTCAGATCCTGAAGACACAGTTGCAGCCAATGAAAAAGTAAGAAAAGATCTCGTAAAAACAACTAGGATGCAGGAAAAAATAATTCCACATCTGCAAGATGATGCAAAAATGAACAGTGTGAGATTAATAGGAATCAATGAGAAAGAAGGAGTCAACACAACTGATATAAAAAGAATATGGGCAAAAGTAATAGCAGAAAACTTCCCAAGTATGAGAAAGTAATTGGACATTCAGGTAACTGAAGCCTACAGAACTCCAAATAACATCAACCCAACTAAAAACACACCCAGACATATAATAGTCATGATCCCAGAAATCCAGCAAAAGAATGATATACTAAAAGCTGCTAGAGAAAAGAAACAGATCACATTTAAAGGAAAACCCATCAAAATAACAGCAGACTTATCTTCACAAACCATGAAGTCAAGAAGGGCATAGAGTAGAGTGTTTCAAGTCCTCCATGAAAACAAATTTCAGCCCAGACTACTATACCCAGCAAAATTCTCCTTTAAGTATGAGGGAGAAGTGAAATATTTCCACGACAAGGAACAACTAAAGAATTTCATGACATCAAAGCCAACACTACACAGTATTCCAACAAATATTTTAGAGAGGGACCAAAATGACCCAAATTCAACAAATGAGAACAGAAAGATCCCACCAAATAGAGTAACCAACTAAACATAGGAGAAAAAGTGGTAAACAGTAGCAAATAAAAGTCATGTCAATCATAAGTCAATACATTTCAATTATAACCATCAATGTAAATGGACTCAATTCTCCAACTAAAAGAAGTAGACTTGCAGAGTGGATAAGGAAACAAAGCCCAACAATATGCTGTATACAAGAAATACACTTAACTCATAAAGAAACTCACAGGCTTAAAGTTAAAGGTTGGAAAGCAATACTACATGCTCCAGCACCTCATAAAAAAAGCAAGGGTAGCAATCCTGTTTGCAGACAGTCTAAACTTCAAACCAAGATTGATCAAATAAAATAAAGAAGGCCACTACATATTGGTTAGGAGAAAAATTCATGATGAAGAAGTAACACTCATAAATATGTATGCACCCAACACGGGAGCAGCAAGCTATATAAAACAAATCTTAATGGATATGAAAAATCTCATATCCAATACCACAATCTTAACAGGAGACTTCAACACCACCTTATCCGAAAAAGATAGATCAAGCAGACAAAAAAGTAGCAAAGACGTAGTAGAACTGAACCAGAACTTGGAACAACTGGACTTAGTGGACATACACAGAATGTTCCACCCAACCACCACTTCAAAATACACATTTTTTCAGCTACAAATGGGACATTTTCTCAAATAGATCACATATTAGTCCATAGATCATGCTTAAGTATATGCAAAAAGACAGAAATTATCCCCCTGCTATTATCTGACCACAGTGCAATCAAATTGGAAATAAATAACAAAAGAAACCATAGGACTTCCAGGATTACATGGAAATTAAACAACACTCTTCTCAGCAACCAGTGGGTTACAGATGAAATTAAACAAGAAATTAAACAGTATCTACAATTTACTGAAAATTCAAACACAACCTACCGGAATTTGTGGGATGCAATGAAAGCAGTTCTCAGAGGGAAATTTATAGCTCTGAACTCACACATTAAGAAAATAGAACGGGAACAAATAAACAATCTTACGCAGCACCTAAACCAACTAGAAATGGAAGAGCAAACGAAATCCAAAGCCCAAAGGCAGGAGGAAATTATAAAGATTAGAGCAGAAATTAATTCAATTGAGACAAAGAAAACAATACAAAGAATTAATGAATCCAAAAGCTGGCTATTTGAAAGATTGAATAAGACTGATAATACCCTAGCTAACCTCACCAAAAAGAGGAAAGAAAGGACTCAAATTCAAGCAATAAAGAATGAAAAGGGTAAAATTACTACAGAGCCAGCAGAGATACAGAGGATTATAAATAGCTACTTTGAGAATCTTTACTCTCACAGAACTGAAGACACAGATGAAATGGACAGATTCCTCGTAAAGTACAACTTACCCAAACTGAATCAAAAAGATATTAGAAGTCTCAATAACCCAATAACAGCCAATAAAATACAAAATTCAATAAAAAGCCTACAGACAAAGAAAAGTTCGGCACCTGATGGATTCACTGCTGAATTCTACAAGAAATTTAAAGAAGACATAACCCTAATACTCCGCAAACTCTTTAGTGAAATTGAAAAGGAAACAATCCTTCCAAAATCATTCCTAGAGGCAAGTATTACACTAATACCAAAACCAGAAAGAGATGTAACTAAAAATGAAAACTACAGGCCAACTTCTATCAAGAACATAAATGCAAAAATTCTCAATAAAATCCTAGCCATTAGAATACAACAAATCATCAAGATTATACACCACAACCAGGTAGGATTCATTCCAGGAATGCAAAGTTGGTTCAATATATGCAAATCTGCAAGTACAATACACTATACCAATAGAGTCAAGACCAAAAATCACATGATCATCTCAAATGATGCCAGAAAGGCCTTTGACAAAGTCCAACACTCATTCATGTTCAAAGTCCTACAGAAAATTGGAATAGAGGGCCGCTACCTCAACCTGATAAAAGCAATTTACAACAGTCCAACAGCTACCATAATTCTAAATGGGGAAAACCTGAAGTCTTTTACTTTCAAATCTGGTACAAGACAAGGATGTCCCCTATTGCCACTCCTATTCAATGCAGTTCTGGAATCATTAGCTACAGCCGTTACACAAGAAAGAGAAAAGGAATAAGAATAGATAAAAAAAGAAGTAAAACCATCTCTATTTGCCGATGACATGATAATCTACTTGGAAAACTCAAAGAACTCCACCAAGAAGCTACTGGAATTAATACACAAATTCAGTAGCATAGCAGTCTACAAAGTCAACACACAAAAGTCAGTGGCATTCCTCTACACAGATAACAAACACAATGAGAGAGATATTAAAGAAACAGTACCTTTTATGATAGCACCGAAGAAAATGAAATACTTAGGAATTAACCTAACTAAGGAAGTAAAAGACCTTTTCAATGAAAACTATACTACTCTGGGAAAACAGATCCTGGAAGATTTCAGAAAATGGAAAAATATTCCCTGCTCCTGGATAGGAAGAACCAACGTTGTGAAGATAGCCACATTTCCTAAGTTGTTATACAGATTTAATGCAATTCCAATCAAAATACCATCAACATACTTCACAGACCTGGAGAAATCACTCCTAAATTTATCTGGAACTAAAAAGACCCAGAATTGCAAAGACAATTCTGGGCAACAAAGGTAAGGCAGGTGGCATTGCAGTTTCTGACCTAAAGTTACACTGTACCTCTACAGTAATAAAATCAGCATGGTACTGGCAAAAAAATAGACCTGAGGATCAGTGTAATAGATTAGTAGATGCAGTAGCAGATACAAACACACTCAGCCACCTTATTTTTGTCAAAGGGGCCAAACACACTTACTGGAAGAAAGATAGCCTCTTTAACCAATAGTGCTGGAAAAATTGGCTCTCTACATGCTGAAAACTAAAACTTGACCCTAGTCTATCACCACGCACTAAACTAAAGTTGAAATGGATTAAAGATCTAAATATTAAAAGAGAGACATTAAATATCCTAGAAGAAAAAGTGGGAGAAAATCTTGAAGACATTGGGGTAGGGAAAAAATTCATGGACAAAAACCATAATGCACATTTAACACTTGAAACCATCAACAAATGGGACCTCCTCCGGCTAAGAAGTTTTTGCACATCCAAGGAAATTACCAACAGAGTGTAAAGACAACCTACAAATTTTGAAAATATTTTAACTAATAAGAACTCAGACAAAGGTGTTCTATCTAGAATCTATAAAGAACTGAAAACCATTAGGATCCCAAAATTCAAAGACCCAATCCAAAAATGAGCATCTGAGATGAACACACACTTCTCAGAGAAAGAAATTCAGCAAGCCTATAAATACATGAAGAAAGGCTCCGCATCGCTAGCCATCCATGGAATGCAAATTAAAACAACACTTATATACCATCTCACCCCAGAAAGAATGGCTGTCATAAAGAAATCAACTAGCAATAAATGCTGGAGAGACTGTGAAGAAAAAGGAACACTTCTCCACTGCTGGTGGGAATGCAGATTGGTGCAACCATTATGGAAAGCAGTGTGGAGGCCAAACACTAGAACTGGAAATCCTGTTCGACCCAGCTATCCCCCTACTGGGAATTTTCCCAGAAGAACTGAAAACATCATACCATAGCGATATCTGTGCACCTATGTTTATAGCAACCCAATCTGTAGTAGCCAAATCTTGGAAACAATCAAAATGCCCATCATTTGAAGAATGGTTAAAAAGATGTGGTATATCTTGGGGCCGAGCGGGATGGCTCAGTGGTCTAAAGCGCCTGCTTGGGGAAGCTTGGGCGGCTTCAGGGACCGTAGTTCGAACCCTGGCACCACATGCTGCGCCAGCCCTGCCCTTGGGGCGGGCTGAGCCAGCCATAGAAATGAGTGAATAAACAAACAAGGGTTCTGAAATAAGAAAAAAATAATAATAATAAATAAAATAAAATAAAAATTCTAAAAAAAAAAAGATGTGGTATTTCTATACAATGGAATATTACTCAACTATAAAGAATGATAAACTGGAACACTTCATATATAAATGGATGTATATTGAGCATATACTCATAAGTGAAATAAACCAGACCTACATTTGAAAGTATCATATAGTCTCCCTAGTATAAGAAATCTAAAGAAGAAATAAAAATGGAAAGGCATAGCACAGCTGAATGGAAATCAAAGATTTCTGAAGTAACACTAAAACTACACTTGGAATGCATGTCATTTGGGACCTTCAGATGTGTGCTACTTCTATTGTAAACTCAGTTACTGCTATACTCTCTCTCAAGTAAATGATTTGTTAACCAAAAGATAAAAAAGGGTATTAATTGAGAATAAGAGATTAGGCAAAATACCATAGGCTTGCCAGGCTACAATTTTGTACATCCTTAGATTTCTAAATGTCTGTGTAAAATGTATAACTGCTTTTATCACAATCTGTAGAGATTCATTAGAATAGCAGTGATTGAAGGAAAATACCAATGTCAAGCTAAGTCTAAGATGTATGATATTTAGAAAGGCAGTGAGGTTGAGCTCAATTACCTATGTTATAAAGTAATTGTATCATGAAGCTTTTCTGCTGGAGGGTTGAGAATGTAAGTTAACAGACCAAAAATTAGAGAAAAAGAAAGGCTATGAGGATAGCCATCATTTTAGCTCTAGCCCTTCAAGGTCAGTGAGGACTCAGGACATAAGAGAATCTGGGCTGTAACATCCTATAGCTCAGGGGTTTCCCAAATTTTCTGGTCAAGAAGATTATGGAACCTCAGAGGAAAGGGATACGTGAAGTATAGTGTGCCTAGGGAGAGTCACCTGGGGAGAAAACATTCTCTCAGGCTTTCCTAGAGAGCAAACTGGTCAAGCATTAGCTATAACTCGTCCTGATGGCTGACACTGACAACAGTTCTACAAAGCACTGCATATGGTTCTAAAGTTAATTCTGAGGAGATTTGACCCTGGAATGTACAAATGTTGAAAGTTTTGTTAGACAGGTCTTGCATTAGCTTACACTTGATCACCCAGCAGAAAAGCTGAATTACAAGGCATAAAACGCAGTGTTAGATTAGTATAATGAGCTGTAAGAGGCTTAAATCAACAGCCTTCGACATTGCCAGTTTCACCGGTAACCCACTGCAATTATGAAACATTGGACTATGTATACAACTATTCCTCCTAGTTCAAAGAGAAGAAAACTTTTTCTTCTCCTCCCCCCAACCAATATCAATTAGAAAATTTGTCATGTCTACACACTGTGCTCTGTGTAACATTTGTGAGGACAACAATATGCAGTCTCAACTATTGCGAATGTGCTGCTAACATGTTTTGAAAATCTCATATTGTTATCTCTTATTAAAAGTACTAAAAATTAAAATAAAAAGAGAAATATATGTCATGCAAAAAAATACAAAAACAGGATATTAAAGGCTTTCTGATGTATCTAAAGCAACACTTAGAGGGAAATTTTAGATTCATTATCTTACCTTAAAAGAATTAACAAACTCAGGAGCAAAAGGAAATATCATTGCAGAACATCAGAAACAAAAATTATATAAAAGAATATTATGAATAATCTTATGTTAAAAATAAATAATTTAGATAAGATTAAAAATAATTAGAAGAAATAGCGTTGAAACTGAGTAAGGAAGAAAAGGAAAAGAAAAGAAAGAAAAAAGAAAGATTTCGATTTCATACTAAGACGTTGAATTAGCAATGTAAAACTTTCCACCCCCAAAATAGAGACAAGATCAGTATAGGTCCATTTGTAGGTTTTACCAAGCACTGGAGGAAGAATTAATCCATTATACTAAATATTTCGGAAGATAAAAGCTACGAACCACTTTCAGTCAACTTGTGAGGGCGGGGCTTCACAAAGCCCTGGTAGCAAAGCTTACCTTGTTAACTAGAACCTTGGGTACAGAGCATGAAAACAAAGCTGTAAAACCTTACTCTCACAAAAACTGATTCCACACTCCTTAGCAAAACATTAGCAAATTGATTCAAGGAACAAATGAAAATAATCTAGGAGACAAGGCAGTAGAGTCTTCCCCACAGACACTCTGTTGATTTGACGTCCAAACACCAGCTGATGTAATGCAGCACAGGGAGCAAACAAAGGGTGATGTAAAAGAGTAAAGAAACCACCCGACAAAACACACCGACAGCAAGCAAGGTAATAGTTTCCAACATAGAAAAGATAGAAGACACTGTTCTCGACCTAGTAATGGACATCTATGCACAGTGTACAGCTGATGGTGAAAACCTGAATGTTTCCCTACAATTGGGAAGAAATAAAAGATTACTATATTACCACTTACATTCATTACTCCAGAGGCTTTAGCCAATAGAATAAGATAAAGATATTAAAGATGTAAAATCTGCAGAGTATTTACTAGAACAAATAAGCTTAGCAAAGTCACAAGATATAAACTCAGTTTGAAAAAAAAAAATATATATATATACATACATATATACGCTAAACATTAGTGATGTTCAATCTGAAGATTAAGTTAAGGAAACATTTTTATCAACAATGCATTAAAAATAAGATTAAAAAATTAACAACAGACATGTGAAACTTTTGCACTGGAAATGACACAGTATTGGCAAAAGAAATTAAAACTAACCTAAAGAACAGAAACATATACCATACTCATACTCAACATGTGTAGGATGGAAGTTTTCTTCAAACTGCTTTATATGTTTAATGCTATTTTCCTTTTTAAAAAAATCGCAGGAAGATTTTTAAGAGAAATTCTCAACCTTATCCTGTCATTCATATAGAAATACAAAACTTATAGAACAGCCAAAAGATAAGCAAAATTGGAGAAAGTTAAGAATACTTGATTTCAAAATTTACTAAAAATCAGCCTGGTTAAGTATTGAGGTAAAGATAGACATACGGACCCAGGAAGCAGACTTAGTCTGTACATTTATGGCTAGTTGGCTTAGCAAGACTGCAAAGGCCGCGCTATGAAGAAAGGATAATATCGCTAGCAGATAGTAAAGGGACATCTAAATAACTATATGCAAAAAAGAAGAGAAAGAGAAAAGAAGGGAGGGAGGAAGGGAGGGAAGGAGGAACAGATAAAAGGACAAGAAAAGGAAAAAATTGGGGTCTTTCAACATTGAAACAACTAGATTACAAATCTAAACTAGATTATAGATCTAAAATGTAAACTCTAGACTCAGAATTTCTAGACAAAAATACAAGACAAAAAGCACACTGTGTAAAATCCAAGTTCGACAAGCGGAACTCGTTCCAACCTCGGAGGCAAGTCGCATGGCCCACGCAGCCGCGGGAGAACTCCAGCCCCTCAGACGGATGAGACTCACAGCGCCACCAGAGGAGGTCATAAAATGAAATTGGAAAAAATTAGCTGCTTATCTGAGTAAACAATCCACTTCAAAGATATGTGAAAGGTTAATTAACACAGAAAAATGTTCTGAGTCGGTTGTTAGGTTTAAATTCCTTTTAAAGCGCAGCGCGGCACACTGCGGCTGACGCCACTTCAGAGTGAAGGATAGAGCGTCCTCCCTGAGAAACCGAGACAGCTGCGTCAAGGTGCGTCCTCTGGGCGCTTGGGTTCCGCTCTTAGTCACTGGAGTCTAAACCACAAAACAATGTAATTTAAATAACATAGGTAATGAAAAAACTCACTGTGTGTATTTGTACTAAACACAATTGTGTACACAAAAATATCCGAACAAGTTAACAAGAATCATACTTTAAAAAAATACCACAGTCTTAGTTACTCTTCTCTTGTTGCTGAGACAAATACCCGACACCCAAAATGAAGGAAGCAAAGGTTTATTCAGCTCACAGTTACTGGAGGTTTCATTCCACACTCAGCTGGCTCCAAGGCTGAGTGGAATAGGGCAGAGAGCAGCAGTTCATGGTGGTGGAACAATTGCAACAGAGGCAACAGAGAGAGAGTCTGTCTCTCTCTCTCTGCCTCTCTTATGTTACATTCAGGCTCTCTACTTCAGAATATCTGCCTCAGACCACACCCATAATCCCAGCAGTACTAAAATCCTAATCCCAGCAGTGCCAAAACACACAATCCCAGTGGATGATGAGTTAGTTTCAAACTCTAGAAGCCCCTGCCCCATGACTGCATGAGGCTTTGAGGGAACAACTAGACACAAACCATAACAACTTTATAAACCACAGTAGCAGTCTGTCACCAGACAAGGTCCAAGGAGGTACCCCAAAGGGGAGCTGGGGCCCTCGTCGTGCCACCCACGGGATGAGTTGTAGGTTTGCTGACCCCCAGCACAGAAGAATTTCCAGGACCTGTCTGAGTGAGGCATGAAGAAGGCTGAGTAGGCAGAACTCACACTCAGAAGTGGGCAGGGGCCTCAGTGGACAGACTCAGTGTGGCCTGGGGCTGGGGTCTGTGGGGTGCGCTTTGGATGTAGATGGGTGGAATTTGTTCATCCGAAGTAAAGAGGGAAAGGACACCGAGAGCTTACACACAGCAGGCAAGATCCCATTAGCCAGGGAAAGGCACGGCCCAGCCTTAACAGCTGGGAACCTAAGACTGCATAGCCTAGAAGGGAAAAATACACAGGTAGGCCTGAACAACTCTATGTCCCAGAACTGCAGTTGTCAAAGTGCAGTTTTAAAATTACAGTTTTCCATGTCTCCTTTCTATTTGTTCCATGCCACCTTAGTCCTTGTACAGTAAATTCAGCAAAATCCCTGGATCTGGGGAAAGTTGCAAGCACTTCTACATATTAGCAGCAAAACTGAATTTGGGATTTAAGAAATACCATTTAAAATATCATGAAAGATATGAAGTATCAGGGATAAATTTACCAAGATGCCTAATAGCTGTATGATCAAATCGATGACGCACCTCAGGGACTAAAGAGGACATGAATGAATAGAAAGATACACTATGTTCGAGGGGAAGACAGCTCAATATTGTTGGCCTGTCATTTATCCCCACATTGATCCATGAGTCAACACAATCACAGTGAAAATACCAAAGGCTCTATTTGAGGAAACCGACAAATCGATTCTGAAATGGCCAATTTTTCTCTGGAAATGAACAGATCTAAATGACCTATGTGGCCTGATTGCAGCGCTTATTATAAAGGTATGTAAAATGGACAATGGTTTATTAGCATAAATGAAGGCAAACAAAGCAATGCAAATGGAAGGGGAAGTTTTAAATAGACCAATAGAGACGTAGTTAATTGGCTTTTAATGATGCTTTCCACTCATATCAAAGGAGGAATGG
>PVJA010045244.1:0-15766 GCA_004027025.1 Myocastor coypus
TCCCAACAGACATTACTGCTTTGTAATAAACTCTGTATGGTTTGCATGTCCTTCAGTAACTGAAGATTTTTCCTGCTTTTCTCTCCGGGTTTCAGTTTGGCAAAGTCCTTCTTACTTGTGGTCCCCATCGCCCCAGACGATTGGCTGCTGCTGCTGCTTCCTTCTTTCTTCTGCTTCTCTGGCTTCTGCTTCTCCATCTACACCACATAACAGAGGTGGAATAAGGAGAACCCGATGGAAATGTACTTATTCACCCCACGATAATATAACAATAAGCAATAAAGGAAATGAGCTGACAGTGCTGTCCCGGTGCAGAGTGGGGTGAGAAGCTCAGGACGCTGACAGACTGAGGCAAAGCAAGCTTAGGAACTGCACTACACAGTGCAATAATATGAAAAAGACTTTAATTTTATTATTATTTCTGGAAAAACTTAAAGGTAGAGCTATACTTTAACTTGGTGCTGATATGTTGGTGTTCCATCAGAATAAAGCTAAGTCTAATGCACAAAAGTAAATAAAACCATTCATTTCCCCGTAAGAGTTATTTGCTTCTATGTCTTTAACACAAACAATGGAAAAACAAAGTACTTTTTTAAAAATCCCATATTTTGGAGTTGAAAACAACCAAATTTGCACTCTGGCTCTGTTATTTACCAGTGACCTATAATGTTGTGGTGCTACTTAATTTTAGGGAGGATATGGGAGCCTCTCAAAAACCCTGGTCCCAGATTCCCTATCTGTAAGATGGGAACAAAAAAACACAAGACACAGTTCACTACCTTGTAAGGTTTTCTGAGCCAACTAAACATGACATTCAAAACACGAGACGTGGCCACTGAAGATGTGGCAAACTTGCTAGGTCAGCAGCAGCAGCCCTTCACAACACTTTCTGTCCATCTTATTTCCAGCAGCAAGTACCTGCAACTTCCATCCAACACACTTCACGTTGCCAACTGCAGCCCCTGTCAGGGACCAGTAACAACCACCTCTGCCAGTTGGCCTCAGCCTCCCTGCCACAATCTAATCCCGTAGTCCCAGCAGGCATAGTAATTTTTTTTTTTTTTTTTTTTTTTTAAAGAGATTGTGGATAAAACCCTTGAGTGCAACTCTAGTGTTTTTCTTAGGTTTGTACAAGACTGCTGATACTCAGTATCTGAAAGATGTATCTCACTAGTAGATAAAATCTAACTCATAGCATTTCTTTGCTAACCTGTGTAGCAATTCTTAGTACAGTAGTTAATGAAGTTAAAAATAAGTCTTGCAGAGAATTAGCTCTGGTCGCTTTTCATCACACAATTTTGTAATCAATTAATGTATTTCAAGTGTTTTTTCAAAATCGTTAGAAACATGAGTGAAAGAAAACTAAATTACCTGTGTTTGGTATTTTCGAACTTTAGTTATTTGATTGGCTTTTGCTTCCATCCTTCCCACTAATGCCTCCAGTTCACACTCTAAGTTGTCTTTCAATTCAGTGCTTGGTGATTCCTGAATAAGTTTTGCAAGCTGCTGGTGATCACTACATACACAGCAAAAGCAGGCCTTGGTTAGTTTCCTTGGGTTTTACAATTTGGCTCACAGTCTCTGAGCTTACTTATCAAGGTGTCTATGTTGTTTGGTATTTTTTCTTTTTTTTAAAACTCATTGTCTTTTAACAGAGCAACAGATTTTCAAACTTTCAGTCATAATTTAAAAGTTCAGGAAAGGCACTAAAGGGAAATGTAACAGTTCTTAATGTGAAACTTCAAAACTAAGTCACTATTATATTAACGACTGATGGAGTAACAATGATATTCACAAATCCACACCTGACATTCTTTTCAAAAGAGTGAACTAGACCACTTAAGTTTGTTGCAGAAGGTAAGGTCTTGCATCCTTATTTCTCTGATAATGTATTACACACATGAATGAGAAACTCTGGGTGGAAACTAGAACTCAACACTACCCTAACCCATCAGTTGAGTCTTGCTGACCATAAATGTTTATCAAGCTCTCTAAAATGCAAACAATGGTCTGTTAAACTTTTGTAGTATTACAAAGGAGAAGTTGCCTAAAAAGGTTATATGGAGCCGGGCGTGGTGGCGCACGCCTGTAATCCCAGCACTCGGGAGGCTGAGGCAGGAGGATCAGTGCGAGTTCGAGACCAGCCTGGGCTACAACACTGAACCCAAGGCCAGCCTCAATTGCATAATGAGACCCTGTCTCAAAAAGACAAAAAAAAAAAAAGGTTATATGGGTGAAGTCCTTCCTAGTTAAGGTGGGTGGTGCAAGAACTGTGCTTAAAATCACTGGCCAAAACTGGCATTAAGTCAACAAGTAGCTAAAAATCAGACATTTTAGAACTAAAAAGTTTTAAAAACCAAAACTCACAAGCTCATCTGGCCAAACTCATCCTGCAGGGTCTGTAAGACTTCTGCCAACTCCTCACTGATGCTGCTGGCAGGGGGAGGGGCTGCTGATTTCTTATTTCTCCCTCGAGAAGGTGCTTGTTTGGCCAGGGGAGTGTCGCTCACCACTCGGGCATTGCACAACACTCTACTGTGCTGCTTCATCAGGTGCAAGACATGCTGCACATTGGCCACCACAGCATGGCTCGGACTGGTGGACTAAAAAGACAGCAATGTTAGTTAACATCTTCCACTCGTTTTTCCTTTCTTTGATAAAAATAAACTTTCCCACAACCTGGGATATAACCTACTGTACCATAAATTACTAACATATGGATTCAGACTCAAAAATATCTCTTACCTTCCACACCATTGTTATTTATCTGGTTTATGGATCTACCTATTTAACTGTAGAATTTTTTTTTTGAAGATTGATTATTTATTTATTTATTTTTTTTTTTTTTCTTGTTTCATAACCTTTGTTTGTTTAGTCACTCATTTTCATGGCTGGCTCAGCCCACCTTGAGGGCAGGGCTGGCGCAGCATGTGGTGCCGGGGATAGAACCGCGGTCCCTGAAGCTGCCCAAGCTTTCCCAAGCAGGCGCTTTAGGCCACTGAGCCATCCCGCCGGGCCCTTTAACTATAGAATTAACATCACAAATGGTCTTTTCCTCCAGTTCTTCTAACTATAAGGCTATCAGTTATCTTCATAAAGTACTCTGAAATCCTGTTCCTGTATTCCTGAGCTGCAACCTGCATTTCCTGGCCTTACGTTCTGCCATCTCCTAATTTCTGTGTTGTGAACAAGTCCTAACTGCAGGTGACAGCTTTTTTATACTATTCCTTTAAACCCACCTACGACGTGACTTTTACCAGTTTCCTTCAAATCACCAGGCAATTAATAGGTTCATTTCTCAGATTAACCACAAATGAATACCAAACACAAGTCCTTCACACACCTCTCTCTCCATTCCTTGAATCAAGGTTTCTCTAAGATTAAACTTTCCAGATTACAGTAAAATCTGTGACAGCCCAGAGTAGTTAGGATTACATGCATGTACCATGCACCTGCCACTTCACAATATCCTGTCGTTGGGTCTGGATTATCTTGCCTATCAGAGACCACACTTTCAGGTGGTAGACTTCTGCTGAACTAACTCTTCTACTCATTAGTAAGAGGCACTAAAGACATTCCAGCTGCATAAAGAAGAAAAGCTGGTAGCCTCTTAATAACATTTTGAATATTAACAATCAACATATTTTAACAGCTTGTTTTCATAAATATTTGGGCTTGCTTTCCATCATCAAAGAACTCATTTTAAAATACACATTCCTGCCAGGTGCGGGGGTGCATGCCTGTAATCCCAGCACTTGGAAGGCTGAGGCAGCCTTGGTACGAGTAATGAGACCAGCCTGGGCTACAAAAGTGAGCTCAAGGCCAGCCTGAACCGCACAGTGACACCTGTCTCACAAAAAAAAAAAAAAAAAAAAAAAAAAAAAAAAAAAAAAAAAAAAAAAAAAAAAAAAAAAAAAAAAAAAAAAAAAAAAAAAAAAAAAAAAAAGCACATTCCCAGGGTGCACCCCAAACTCAATTAGTATAAGATCAGAATTTTTATTCTGAAGCCCTCTAATGAATTCTCACCAGTCCAATTTGGAAGCCATTGTGCCCAAGAGAAGAGATGCTTTCCTTAGTTTCTACTGTTAACAAACTAAATGTAGCAGCACCTAAGAATAACTTCCTGCCATCAGCATGCTGATTATAGACTCCAGGAATGCCAGGTTAGTCCAATACCTGACAATCAGGGTAATCACTTTTGCTGCTATGTGCTCGCCACCCTAACTTCCTACATGTGTACTTTAAATATGCAGTGGTTTTTGAAATTTTATTCTTGTTATTTTTATGTTAATTTTATGCTTGCTCAATGTAGCAGTTAAGTTTTTCTTTCCTTTCCTAATTCACTTTTGCTTAATTTACAAAGGCACTGATCTGTGACAATGTATAGTTAAAAACTGGTCCTTTGCAGTAGATTGAAAAACAGCTAAGTCATCCACTGCATTTAGAGTACCTCATGAGGAATACAAAAAATACTTTCAAAAGAGCACAAAATAAACATCTTTCTCTTGGGGTCTGACCTGTTCAACCTTCGTTATTATTGACTTTGAGAATTACTACAATTAAATTTGTGAAAAACAACTATCATGGAAGAATGAGATTATCAAGTGGGCCAGGGTGACTCTATGCCCATAAAATTAAGTCTACTAAGAACCCTGCACGCACAGGACTCAACAGGGCTGATACCATGCTCCTAGAAGGCACCCGCTCCTTCTGACTCCAGAATCACAGGTGAGATCCTGCACCCTCCCATGTCTGGCAGACAGCTGGGAACATGGCAGACTGTGTCATGCCACAACTCAATGGAGGAAGGAAAGTGGTAAGTGGCGAACACAATGACCACACTGGATGAACAGCTGCAGAACACCAAAAGTAATTTGTCTGTAACCTAGGAGGATGAAGTAAGAAAAATAAAGCTATCCTCAAACATCTGTAAACTTTCTGGTAGTCAAAGGTTAAGTTTTCTTATGTGGATGCCTCAACTGGAAAAAGGCCAACAAATAGAAGTTATGGTAATAGATTTTACTTTGCGAAAGAACTCTTGAAATTGAAAAAAAAAAATAATAATAATAAAAAAAAATGCCTGAGGGTCACAAGATCATAGTACTAGTGTTCAAACACAAAGCAGACTACCTTTGATCTGAATGTTTCTAGAATAAAAATACTGGAGAAAGGGACTAAGTGGATCCTAATTTAACCAAATGCCAACCTGGGACTAGGAAACATTTAAAACCCTTTTTTGGCCTCATCACCAGATCATTCCCATGCAGCAGCTTTCTGTTAGGGTTTTGTAGTGATTCTGACACAGCAAGCCAGTCCATGCAAAATTCAAGGGTTCTATGGCAAAACCTACAGCCTGGTAAGAAATGAGAGCAGCAACCTAAGTGAAACGCCATGCAGTTCATTGCACGATTATACTCATGGCAAAGGACAGCTATGACAAACATAATGTGTACCTCACACACTGGCAAATAACAGCAGAACAGTTAGAAGGTTGATTTATTTATTCATTTATTTTTGCATTATGGCCAGCTCAGCCTGCCCTGGGGTTGACATGCTGGTACAGCATGTCACAGTCCCCGTGGTTGCCTAACCTTTCCTAAGCAGGCGCTTTAGACTGCTGAACCATTTTGCCAGCCCTAGAGGGTTTATTGTGGGTTGTAAATAAGCCAATAAATAAGTAAAAGCCAAAAGAATATTTAGTACCCAACCTATTACAATTGAGAGTCTAGTTAAGTATTTAAGACACACGTCAATTCATGAAAAAGTAGAACAAAGTGTTTGAACACCTAGAAATGACATAATACTGTGGACAGTTTACAAAGCTAATTTAAACCACATTTAAGCACTAAAGGACACAAAGATCAGTCTGTGTATTAGGACATCTTAGAGATTAGTGTTGCCTGGCTTTGGCCAAGGAGGTGATACTTTTCACATGCAAGTATAAATCAGTAGGGCTGAGCTGCTCTGAAGCATGTCCTCCCATAATACCTGTCTACACTGCATTTGTATTCTTACACTAGGGAGCAGATAATATTTCTATCATTCACAGGTAAAGAAACTTGAATATAATTCAAATACACTATTTACATTATACCAAAAAAATTCAGTTTGACCAACTCACCTTTCCAGCCACAAACGGCATATCCCGCAAGCACAACCTATAGTGAGGTTGTGTGCCCAAGTAGTTCCTCGGTCCTTTCTGAACAGAAAGAAAAATAATTTTTTTATTTACATGATAAAAAAGCTGAAAACATACAATTATCTTGAGACTTTGACGTTACTCTAGATCTACTACTTAATCTATATCGATAAAATGGTCTTGAGCAAATTCCTTAAAATGTATCTTTACATATCCTCTCCTAGGAAAGATCAAAGAAACAAATTATGAACAAAGCAATAGTAATATGGTAGTAGTGAAATAGTATAGTTACATAGAGCACTGAAAAACCAAGGATCACTAATACAATACTGAGCAAGACTATGATCTGTGCATCACTGCATTTCCAAAAGATTTTGTATATACTGTCACTAGCAGGGCAGAAGCGCAGCAGTGTATTACTCATCCTTTGCTTGGTGAGTGAAGACACAACGAGAGACACACCTGTTAATGGAGGAGTATTCTTACCCAATGTTCTAAGTAGCACTGAGCCTAATGTTTTTCATACCTTTTCTGATGGTTTTGACTTCTTTTTTTTAATTTTTCTTGCAATAGGAGTACATGAAGTTGTTTTATCTTCCAAGGTAATTCTCTTTATTTCTAAATCAGTCTGCAGCTAGGAAACACAGGAGAGCCTAATTTAATGCTATAGAACTAAAAGCTACCAGTAAAATTTGAGATGTGCAATGTAAAAGCTTACAAAATCTAATAACAGTATCTAACTGGAAAATAAATAATACATTTACAACTGCAGGATCACTATTTCAATTTGTCAAATATTTTAGAACACCAATCCTAACTTTCATTATCTACAGTTGCTCCATAAATTGTTTTAGTGAGTTAAATGTCATGTATGTAACTCTTTAATACTTCCCCTTTTCAAAAACACTGTCTATCACAATGCCACATACACAAAGCAATTGGAGCACAAAATATGTTAACTTTAAAAAAACATACTAAAGAGAAGAAACATAGCAGGAGCAAAACCATGCACTTATATACACAGGATGAATCACATATTGGTCCTAAGAACCTTCAAAAGGTTTATCGCATTGATCATAGCACCATGCAACACTAAAACTATGTGAACTAAGGAATGCCTGTCATTCTGGTCTATTAGATGTGTACTGCTTCTAATGTAAACTCAGTCACTGTTATACTCTCTCTCAAGTAAATGGTTGGTTAACAAAAAGACAAAAAAGGGTATTAATAGAGAGTAAGAGATTGGGCAAAATGCCATAGGTTTGACAGGCTACAATTTTGTACATCCTAAGATTTCTAAATGTCTGTGTAAAATGTGTAGAGAGTTATTAGAATACCAATGATTGACGGAAAATATCAATTTCAAGCTAAGTCAAAGATGTTTGATATTCAGAAAGCCAGTGATGATAAACTCAATTACCTATGCTGTACAGTAATAGTATCATGAAGCTTCTCTGCTGGAGGGTTGAGAATGTAACAGACCAAAAAATGGAGAAAAAGGGCTATAAGGATAGCTAATATTTTGGCCCTAGACTTTCAAGGTCAGTAAGGACTCAGGACACAAAAGAACCTGTGCTGTAATATCCTATAACTCAGTAGTGTCCCAAATTTTCTGGTCAAGGAGATTATGGGACCTCAGAGGAAAGGGAAAAATGAAGTAGTGTGTCTAAGGTGAGTCACCGAATGAAAAAAATATTCTCTCAGGCTTTCACAGAAAGCAAAGTGCTCAAGCAATGACTGTGACTTATCCGGATGGCTGACACTGACAACAGTTCTACAAAGCACTATACATGGTTCCAAAGTTAATCCTCAGGGGACTTGACCTTGGGAGATACAAAAGATGAATGTTTTGTTATACAGGTCTTGCTTTAACTTGCTCTTGATCACCCAGCAGAAAGGCTTAATTACAAGGCATAAAATGCAGAACTAGATTAGTATGATGAGCTATAAGAGGCTTAAATCAACAACCTCCAACATTGCCAGTTTCACCAGTAACCCACTGCAATTATGGAACATTGGACTATATATACATCTGCTTCCTCTCAGTTCAAACACAAATTTTTTCTTTCTTTACCAGTATTGATCAGAACACGTATCATACCTACCTACACCCTGTGCTCTGTATGATGAGGACAATATGCAATGTGTCAATTATTGCATATGTACTACTGTGTTTTGAAACTATCATAGTTATTTCTTATTAAAAGTAATAATAATAAAAAAAAAAGCAACATAGTAACAATGCTTATAAGGAGGAGGAACTGGAAACCAATGTGCAAAACTCCAGAGGCTATTTTAGTAAATATCAAGTCTTTTTCTCAAGAGCCTAACAATAATAAAATAACTTATCTTTATGCTATAAATTCCATCAGCAATTACTAGGTGTTTCAAAAAATGACATGTTTTCATAAACCAACTTTCCCCCTTCTTTAAAAAGCAAATAAAAAACCTGGCGTATAAAAGTAGTTGTTTTTGTAATCCTAGAACTTGGGAGGCTGAGGTAGGAGGATCTAAGTGTGTTTGAGACCAGCCTGGACTACAAAAGTGAGCTCAAGGCCAGCCTGAACTGCATAGTAAGACCCTGTCTCAAAAAGACAAAAAATAAAAAAAAATAAAAAAAATAAAAAATAAGTGGTTCTTTCAAATTTGTTACATGTCCAAATTATCTGACATTTCAGAAAAAATTTGGACTGTCAGTACCTTTAATATGTACTGACTTTTAAGCTCCCACTTCGGAGATATTTTTGTAAGTATCTTAGAAATTCCCTAGGGAAGTATGACAGAACAAGTAAAACAATGAGAATCAATGGATTAAGCAAAAACAACACAGATCATCTCCTGTATTTTCCACAATGATTGTGGTTTTGGGGAACAAAATGTATTTACAGACACAGGAATGCAAGGATCTCTACCTCAGGAGCACCTGCACGCTTTCCTGTAACAAAACTTTTACGTACAGCAAATACAAAACTCAATGAGTAAGAAATTACTCCTCTGGAAGACTTATGATGACAATGAGTGTGAGCAATAAAAACAAGATGGGCTGGTGAGTAATGACTTCCACCTAGTACTTCCTAGCCATTGTCTTGTATTTCTGAGCCAGAGTATTAACACTGTAAAATATTTTTCTATTACTTATCTCACTTGATCTCCCAATACTAAGACATCAAATGAAGGTCACCTTACCAATGGCAAAACTTAGGAATAATGGGTAAATTCCTTGCCCACAATTGTACTCTACAGTTAGACAGACTTGAAGCCACATAGCCTCAGCCACTGTTTTTCCACTACAGTGATATTCACTGTCAGAATACAAAGCCCTTACTCATACTTATCATCAAGATATTCTTGGTCACTAAATGATAAAATACAGGTACCACACACTAATTTAAAATTCATGAAATAGTTTTATCCTGTTTTCTGTTTCATATATAATGGATTAAACAACACAATGAAACAGCCTAGTCTAAAGTCAGAATGGACAGAAAAGCTTTGAGGAAGGCCAAAAATTAACCTTTATGGCTACGTAAGCCATTATGGTTTGTGTCTGAGTGTCCCCTCAAAGCTTCATGCAGTCATAGGGTAGACTTTTAGACTTTGTGATTACCTCATGATCCACTGCGATTATGAGTCAGAGTGCCACACCTGGCTGGGGCCAAATACCCTGAATGCTACATAAGGGACACAGACTTGCTCTCTTGCTCTTTGCTGCCACCAGGAAATGTTGCTCTCTGCCATGTGCCATTCTGCCTTGGATCCAGCTGAGTATGGACTGAAACCTCTACCGTGAGGGAAACAAACCTCTCCTTCCTTAATTTTGGATGTTGGGTATTTTGTCCCAGAAATAAGAGAAGAGTAACCAAGACAACCCCCAAACCATCTACAAACTAATTAGAAGGTAAAAATAACAAGTTCAGGGCCCAGCAGGATGGCTCAGTGGTCTAAAGCGCCTGCTTAGGAAAGCTTGGGCGGCTGCAGGCACCGCAGTTCGTTCCCTGGCACCACATGCTGCTCCAGCCCTGCCCTCAGGGCAGGCTGAACTGGCCATAAAAATAAACAAAAGTTCTGAAACAAGAAAAAAAAAAATAAATTAAAAAAACAAAAACAACAACAAGAACAACAAAAAAAACAAGTTCAATATAGAAGATATTGGTCTTTTTCCTGTTACTGAGACAAAATATCTCACACCCTCAATCTAGAGGACAAGGGGTTTATTTTGCCTATTTTCAGAGGATTCATGCTTGGTTAACTGTAAGGCACAAAAGGCAGCCCGCAGAGGCACAGTGGAGGAACATGGCTCAAACCAGGCCAGAAAACAGAACAAAGGGAAGAGCTGGGGGCAGAGGCTTGCTTGTAGGGCAGCCCCAGCGATCGGACCCAGACGGGCCTTGCCACAGCATGTCCAACTGTGGGCCACACGGATGAAGATGCTCCTACTGAGTGCAGCAGCATGGTGCAGCCACAGCCTGAACTCAGAACAAAGATGCTACTAAGCTGGGGAAGTCAAAGGGGCACCAGAGGAGGGAAGGTGGCACTTATACTCTGGTGAACATACTCATGATGTGAGCATAGGACAGCACTCATGTCAGCAAAAACTCAACTAAGGAGCCTCTCCCCCTGCCTTGCAGTCTGGACTTGCCCCTAATGTGAGTAAGAAAAGATACTTGCAAAAGTCATAAAGATGTTGGGAAGAGGAGGACAATATCTGGGAGATACAAATAACTTCAGAAAGAATCTCCATTTAAAAACAAAAACGTAATGACTCTCCAAGACTAGCAAAACTCTGTCTTCTAGAAATGCAGATTAAGTAGGACATATAAATCCAATATTGTTATGAGTCCATTGAGCCTTGACTTTTCTAATTTGTGGCCACTGCATTAAAACCAAAAGCAGGACAGCAGAGCTCATTTTCCAGGCATTGTGCTTCTGTCAGCTCGTTTAAGTGACCAGATACTAGATACTATTAGAGCAATGATGGTGTGAACATTTTTAGAGCTTTTGAGGATACAGTTACCTGCACCACACATGCCACAGGCTCTCCACCACTGCACTAGAACCAGTATTTCAATTTTTGTCCTTGTGCTTGATGGTGCCAAAAAATGAAGCATTCTTTTGACATAGCACTGGGACTCAAACCCTGGCTTTGCGCATGGCATGTAAGAGCGCTAGGTCCTCAGTGTGAATTGCACTTTTAGGAATTGCTCCAACTTTTACTTGTAAAAGTACATGTGCATAACTTCGTACATTAGGTACTCTATACAGCAGATGATTCTATAATGTAAATAACCAAACGATCCTCAAACATAATTGTTTACGTCCAGAGTAGTACAAAATGAGGAACCTACTTGCTGATATTTCAATTTACCTCATCTGCCTTAGCTTGCATATGTTTCCTTTCCTGCTCTTCTTCATGGAGTTTTGCTTCCAATTCTTGCATCTTTTTCTAGACATAAAAATATCAAAAAGGATGAACGACAGGGGTCAATTACTGTAATGACAAAGGAATCTGCTGTGTTTTTAAACATGGTGAATCTGGGCTTATCGGATCAGTCTAGTAATGCTTCTGAGCTTGAATGAACCCACTCGCAACTCTTTCCGCTGTGGTCAGTTAACAGTCATTTAGACAGGTACATCTGTAGTCAGTGGTATTAAATGACTCAAAACCATTTTATTTTCAGAAATAACTCCCTTACGACCCCCACGATTATAAAATGTGAAAATTCTTCAAATTGTTCATATTTTAAAAATTCCTACATATGTTCCTTTTATTACATTAACTTTACTGCTATAAATGCTCAGGGGTACAAAATTAATTTCAAAAAATGGTAATCACATCATTATGCATTAATGGATAAATGATACATTACTGACTTCTGCTAGGGCCTGCATCGTGGTAAGTTTGTTATACTCTTGTTCAAGAAGATCCAGCTTTACAAGTTGACTCTGAACATGTGTTTGATCGTGTTGTCGTTCTCTCTCTAGCATCACCTAGGAAACAATACCACACAGTAATTTAGTCGTCAAAACTTTGGAAAGTGACTATAAATGCGTATTTCTTAGGCTACACTGTTATTTACCTAGCTTTTTAAAGAACTGCTGTACTATGGAAAGGAGCTCTAGAGCATGACATTAAAACCATACGGGTGTTAATGCACAATTGGCTTCAATGGATACTGCCTTTACTGTATACTTGTTTTACATAACTTTGTTTCATAATGTAAGAGTATCTTGATGCCCTGGAATAGCAGCAAGGCATTGGACATAAAGGCTTCTTAAACACATAAATATTTTCAGTTAGTCTGGTCCTTTAAAATAGTTACTTCCCTGTTTCAGTGTTTCATGTTTATCTGTTATACAAGCTTAACCATCCCTCTTTTCTTTTTTTTCTTTTTTGTCTTTTTGAGACAGGGTCTCGCTATGCAGTTGAGGCTGGCCTTGAGCTCACTTTTGTAGCCCAGGCTGGTCTCGAACTCGCACCAATCCTCCTGCCTCAGCCTCCCGAGTGCTGGGATTACAGGCGTGAGCCACCACGCCCGGCTCATCCCTCTTTTCTTCAAAAGACAGGGTCCTCTGTGGGCAAGCTGGCCTGTAATTCACTCAATAGCTTAGGGATGGCCTTAGACTTGGACTGCTCCTACTGAGTCTCTCCAGTGTTGGCTTATATAAGCATGTGTCCACACGCCTGCAATGTTTTTATTTCTGTTTTTTTCAAATTTAGAGCAAATGATTTAAAAGTCTACCTTTTATACATGCTTAGGGATTGGCAGTCATAGGAAAAAAACATGAAGACAGAGTAAGAAATGGAAAAATACTAAGTAAGTTAAGATCTAAAAGAAAAAGCCAAAACACTTAAGTATCTGAACTTTTGAATATATTATCTTGACATGTGAGTTTATAGTACTAATCAATACTAAGAGAACCTTTAATGAGAAAATAATACTAATTTCTCTCTATCCACTATATAGTAGTCACATTGTGTAAACTGCATGAACTTGTTCCAAGTATTGGTGCGGTTCCTATTAGACTACCATATTAAACATATTATTAAATTTTACTGATGAATCTGAGTATAATGACTACATCTAATAGCTGTTTGCTACATGAATTAGTCAAGGTATTTTATAATTGTCTTAATAAATTGTCTGGGGAGATAGCTCAGTGGAATAAGTACTTGCCTGGCAAGCACAAGGTTCTGAGTTCAATCCCTGGTACCACCAAAAAAAAAAAAAAAAAAAAAAAAAAAATTGATGTTTTTTTGCTTACTGACTCATTTGAGAAATGTGACAAAACATAGCAGTAATAAATTATTTGAATTTTATTATTCAAAAAGGTAAGAGAACCAAAAGCAAATGGAGGGGTGCTAATGTCAAACATTGCATGAGGCACCATTGAAGATTGCATATACAATACGTAGGAAGACAATATAAGACTTCAGGCAATGTATCAGCTACAAGGAAAGAATACAAAGGGTTACTGTACATAAATGTGGACTAAAACCAGTGAAAACCACCATGGATCAGCAAACACAAATTTACACTTGCCTTATAAATCAGAGTACACAATTTATGATTGAAATTTCCAACATTAAACTAATTTTTTTCTTTTTCTCTTAATGGCTCATAGTGCTGACAGATGTAAAAGAATAATTAGCCACTGGGATTAGCCAGAGATGTAGCTAAGTGGAATAAGTGCCTGCCTGGCAAGCACAAGGCCCCGAGTTTGATCTTCGATACCAAAAAAATATATATATACACTGAAATAAAAATGTGGGTGGAAAAGACCCAATTAAAAATGTGGTCATTGTAATTAAATGGCACAGTGAAGAGACATAGACAGTACTGTTTATAGACTGCTCTTGATAGACAACATACTATATGTTCAGGTATTTAAGTCTAATCTCTTAAACTAGAACTCAAAGATGGTGAATTTAAATTCTACAGTTACAGTAGGAAAAGAAGGAGGGCTGGGGAGAAAACTCCATGGCACAAGTGCCTGCATAACAAGTGCAAGGTTATGAGTTCGAACCCCAATCCCACAAAAAATAAAATAAAAATAAATAAATAAATGAACAGGAAGGATGCTTTAAAAACCATACTGGACAGTAATGCTGCAAATGCCATGTTAGAAATGTACAAGTTACTTAAATACCAAGACCTCTGGTGTAATAACAGAAACATATTTAATTAACATAAGTATAAAGGGCTTTACAAAGAACTGTTAGCCTTTAAATCTATCTCAAACCTTTAAAACAAATTTAAGAGGTAAAGACGCATATGATGATCACTTCTACATGTTTGATAATTCAGACTTAAGAATGTTAATTTTAAAATGCCCCATTACTACTTTACCCATTTAGATAAAATTCTACCAAATATGATAACAAGGAGCCACTCCATAGAAGATCCCAAGAACCTTTACAACTACTGGAGTAGCATTAGGCCCTTGGCAAGGAGAAAGGTCCTTACTTCCATAAGTAGTCTCACAGAGCTACTGAGTGGCCCTGTGAGTCCATACCTGCTTCTCCAAGACTGAGGTTCTCTCCATCTCTGCATGCTTTATCATGTTCCGCATGTATTCCAATTGTTTTTCTAAAAGATTACATTTGTTTTCTGCAGCAAGCAACTGAGATGTCAGTTCTAGAATGAATTAAAGAAAAGCATAAAGCTCACCCACGGAATAGTTTATTTCTTCCATTTTCATTTATGTATTTGGTACAGGGTCTCACTACACAGCTCAGACTCATAGTGATTCTCCTGTCTCAGCTTCCCCAGCACTGAGATTATAAGCATGTACCACTATGCCTGGACCCAGTCACTGACTCAATGCACCCCAGGATGGAACCCTGGTCCCTGTGCTTGCCAAAGCAGGCATGTTTAGTCCAATGAGTTATCTTGCCGGCCCTTCAGGACAGTTTCAAAGACAAATTTATTTTAAAATACATACAATGAAAAGGGCCAGCCAAATAGCTTAGCAGATTAAAGTGCCTGCAGGTGCAGAGGGCAGGGGATTGAACCCCGGGACCTGCTGTGCTGGCCCCACCCCCAGGGTTGCTGAGACAGCAATTGAGACTGGGTGTGGTGATGCTCAGCTGTAATCCCAGCTCTTGGGAGGTGATAAATAGCAAGATTGCTATGAGGCCAATCTAGTAGTGAGACCCTGAACACCCTGTAGACCCTTCCTTAAAAAAATACAGAAAAATAAAGAAAGAAAAAGAAAATACATATAGTATAAACAGTATATTCCAGTAGTGCTAGAAGCCTTTTTAAATCACTTAAATGATTCCCTTTCTATAAAAGTCAAATATACCATACAGCCAGTAAATGTAACATATGACATCAACACCTGCTCCTTACACTATACCTGAGTATAATGCAATTTTATAGTAGCTGAAGATAGTTTCTGAATAACTTTCCAACTCATATTTTGATAGAATTTTACTCATAATTAAACAAACCTTCATTATGTGTTTTTTTTTTTTTCCAATTCTTTTATTGTTTAAATTTAACAATGGTTATATTACATATTTTCATCATCGGATCAGTTTAGATTAATACATATAGGTATATAAGATTGATCAAACAACTAAACATTAACCTTTCTAAATCCACATTACTAGATCGGAAGAGC
>PVJA010045245.1:0-15705 GCA_004027025.1 Myocastor coypus
TCTTCTTCTTCTTCTTCTTCTTCTTCTTCTTCTTCTTCTTCTTCTTCTTCTTCTTCTTCTCATCTTTTTCCTCCTCTCCCTTCCTTTTTATGTAAAATTACCAATTCTTTTCCAGCAAGGCATTCACAGTTGGGTGCGATGTGAGGAAATCTCCTGTCCCACAACAAGAACAGGGCAAGGCTGGGACAGCTGTTTCGCTTGCCCCATAGCCTCCTCTCCTCCTATCCAGTGTTATAGGCTCAGAACCAAGCACTTGCTGTAAAAACTGCCAACAAGCAATTCAGCAGGACAATGGATTTGAACTGGTCAAGTCCCAGGAAAGGATTCTGAGGGTGACTTCACAGTGTGCTCCACAGCAGCCCCTGGTGAGAGAAGCCACTGGGAATTTCCAGCATGCATCACGAAAGCAGAAGGGAAAAATCAGAGGCTCTGATGAAGAGCCTCTCTTTAGCCTCTGCTAGAGAGAAGGTAGGGAATAGATAATACATGAAAAAGATGGGTAGATGGATGGATGGATGGATGGATGGATGGATGGATGGATGGACATATGGATAAACAGATAGCTTTATAGTAGAGAGGCAGAAACCCAAATCCAAGCTGAATCATAAATAAAAAGTAATGGCCAAATATTAAAGATAAAAGAATTATTAGAGACCACCCACATGGCTTGACATTCAGTGATCTTCGCATTGTCAAAATCTATTTTAATTGAGACGAACAGCCCTGTGGCAATCCCCGGAGGAAGGGTAGGGTGTTTCAAAGACTTCTAACTAAGGAAGCATCTAATCATGTGGATGTCACTTTCTCCTTGTGACAAAATTTAAGCCTACCTAGGACATAAATATATCTACTTTATATGATTCCCTCTGTGATGTCACTATGAGTTGAAAGTACAAAAAAGGTCTCACTTCAAATTCAGAAAATAGTGCTACCACAGAAAGTACTCACATATTCAATGAAATCATTTTCTTAAACAATACCATTATGACTGTATCCTCTAAATTCTTACCTGTGGTGATCTTTTAGGCATTTGCCTATAAACAAACAGTGAGCTCTGTTTATATTCATACAGGAATTCCCCCAGGATGTAATAATGCTCTCTAAAACCCTAGTCAAATTTCACTCAAATCCAAGTGGCCAGGTGAAAGAAACCATGCACTCAGTTTGCCACATGAGCTCTGCCAGGATTCAGTGCTCTTATTGGAAGGCAAAGAAAATGTTGTTGTGATTTCATCCTGCCACTCCCTGTGTTCCCAATGACAAGCCCCACAGGCCAGACCAGATTTGGTTTTGTTATTTACTCTAGTCCACTTGAAGATTGCCTCAATTACTGAAAGTTATTTGTTGAAGTAAAATCCAGATTAAAATGTTCTGGGAAGAGAAGTGCATTCAGAAAAAATGAAATAACCAGGGATTATCCAGAAATCCCCCCTTTGTCTTAGTACTTGAACAAATTTATCCTTAAAAAAAATACTTTTCCTCTTTTTTTTTTTTTGTCTTTTTGAGACAGGGTCTCACTATGCAGTTCAAGCTGGCCTTGAACTCACTTTTGTAGCTCAGGCTGGTCTCGAACTTGCACCAATCCTCCTGCCTCAGCCTCCCAAGTGCTGGGATTACAGGCGTGAGCCACCACGCCCAGCTTCCCTCTTAATAACCACAGAAGAACATGCCATGTGTCATGCATAACTGGGCCACAGGTTACAAGTCAGGGAGGCAGTTGCTAAGGGCATGATTCTGAAGCCAGGTGCCCTGGCTCTCTCCTGGCTCGGTCTCTTACTAGTTATGTGGTTTGGGGATCTCAGTACCTCTGTATACAGGTGTGAGCCCGAGCATAGTCCCAACTTCTGGGATTGCTTTGGGGATTAGACGAGTTGAAGTGTGTAATGTGTTCAGCGCACCAACTGCCTAATGGTTTGTCATTGTCACACTCTTCAGAGTATTCACAGATTCTCACTGAGAGTAGATGGGATAAGAGGGGGGCACACTAAAGCCCTGGCTCAGATGAATTACAGGTCCCTCCGTCCCCCACCAAGCCCACTTCTGCAACTTGGCTCTCAGCTTTCCTCTTACTCTGCCATCAACTATTGAAGCTTCTACAGTCCTGAAAATGCAGATGAAGATAGCTGAGCTGGATATCATCTGACCCTACAGAGCCTCTGGAAACTGTATTTCTAAAGTAAATGCTTCCAACCAAGTGAGGCTAAGTTTGCAACCTCATATTCAGTTGCCCTTGTATTATTTTCAAAAGCAATAGTTCTAAGGTCCAATCTCAGTAACTCCTGGGGCCTCCTGACCTGCCAGGGCAAACAAAGAGCTGACAGGGTCTCTTGGAAAGCTGATTCTCAACAATTCACAGACTGTACTGCAGCCAAGAAGTCCAGATTTTCTGGGGCCAGGAGCCCCATTCTCTGGGCTTTAGTATCTCAGAGCACTCAATATAATCAGTTTTATTCCAATCTTGCTACTAACCTGGGGTGTGGACATAGAAATGATTAAAGTACTATGATTTCCTATGCCCTCAGTTCTTACCAGCTCCCCAGGCTGCTATTTCATACCCCGCAAAGCCCTTTCCTCTCTTTTCTTCTTTGGAAGTTCGTAATAAAAAAGACCAGTCTTATCTTCTTGGAAGGAAATATGTGGGATTCAAGGAATAAAGGTCAACAATGTCTTTGCAAGCTGCATTCTGCCACAGCATAGAGAACAAGATAGCATCACAATACATCATCATGACACAGCAGCTCTGTGTGCTGGCTTGTCAGTCTTTCTTGATAAAACTTAATGCAGCAACATAATGCTAGTGAATTGCATGAGCTTCTGTCTTGATCATGCTCCAAAGTGCTTTGTGTTCAGGACACAGGTTAGAAATATATTCTATAGTTATACAACTATATAAGATTATGCCAAAACTGTATATTGTTCGACTGACAGAAAAAGAGGACTATAAATTGAAGAGTGACAAACAACTCAAGCCAGGTGTAGTGGCTCATAGCCTTGCAGTACTCTAGGAGGCTAAGGCAGGAGGATTGGAAATTCCAACCCACCCAGCCTAGGTAACAGCAATTCAGTGAGATGTTGTCTAAAATTTAAAAAGACAAGATATAGTTCAGTATGGAGTCTTTAGGTTCAATCTCCAAAGCAAGGAAAAAAGATCACAAACATTGATGCCCACTCTGGGTCCAGATATGTCAGAAATGTGTAACTGATTGGAATATGTCTGTTTAGGGTTTAGGCATCTGGGTGCATCTTCCTAAAAAGTGTGTGAGCTCAGCAGAGATAGCTTCACTGCACCCCACTCCTGATAGCAGAAGCAACCAACAATCAGATCCCTGGGTTTATGCAAAGCAAGAACAGGGCCAAGGCTGCTATGGCTGAGAACTGAAGGCTCTGGTTTCCTGCCCTCCAAATGAGCACGTGTATGTGCACAGCCCTCAAATGGGTAGCAAGAAGGAGAAAACAGGGAAGGCAGGCAGAAGAGAGACCTTGCATAAGCCCATGCCTTCCTTGTCTAGAACCATGGCTCCTTTTCACAAACGTCAAGAATCTTCAGGCGCTATTCATGTGCTTCCTAGGTTGATCCTCACCACAACCCTGAAAATAGGACTGTCAGTCTCCTTTGACAAAAGACGCCCATGGTAGAGGTCAAGTAATTTACTGGCTCAGAGTCATTTAGACAGAATGAAGAAACTACACAAGAATGTGTCTATCCTAACTTTTGGGCTCAGAGTTTTATTATCAATAAAGACAATTATTCTGTTGATAAAATTCGTCACAGTTGAAAGAGCACTTCTCTATCTATTGCATCTTTTAATTCCTTCCCAAAAATCTAGAAGGAAAGCAATACCATCACTTCATGAATAACAAAAGATCAAACTGATGACTGCCTAAAGTGACAGAAATAGCTAATAAAAAAGAAGAATCTTTGGCTTCTAAATCCTTTGCACATCCCCCTGTCTCCTACATATCTTTTCTTGATGCTTATGCTCTACCCCATTGTCATTTGGATGCCAACATAAATACATAACATCTTTTAGAAGTAGGAAGGCCACTTAACACTAAGTATCTGCCATGTATCAGGCACTGAGATCACACAGAATACAGAAGCCAATGAGAGATGGTCCCTAACAGGAGTAAACAGTAAAGCAAGGACTCACTCCCATATGAACAATGTGCTAGGGGCAGCTAGTGCCAGAGGCACACACAAGACCCCACAAGAGCCCTGGGCTCTGGAAATTCAAAGTGGGAAAGATTGAGTCTACCTTCCCAGGAAGAGTGGGGTTTTAGGGAATTAATTAAGCCTTTTGTGAGTGACACTGGAGTACTCCACAATGGTACCCAAATGTAGCAATCAACCTATGCACTTTAGAAGAGCTCAAAGGGCAAAAATAGACCACTTCCAGCAGTTTATCGAGCATAATAAAGATTATAGGGCTGGGAAGATAGCTCCATGGCACAAGTGCCTGCCTGGCAAATGCAAGATCGTGAGTTTGGCCCGCAAAATAATAATAATAATAATAATAATAATAAAGATTACAAATGTAGAAAAGGAAAAAAAAGAGTGATCAGCAACACTGTTGATTTTTTTTTTTTTTTTCTGTTCTTGACATTTTAACTGAAATTGCTTTGAGTCACACTCAAAATCCTTCACATGTCTTGGACCAATAACAGATAAAAATCCTCAGTAACCAAGCTGTTTATGTAAATGTATTCCAGAATTTGTGCCCCATTGCCATTATATCCTGTGCAAAGTTGAAAAGGCCAAGTTTGGTAGCAGATGACGAATGCAGTGACTGTCCACGTGTTTCCAAGAAGCTTATGAAATCCTCTCTTCTTTTTACACAAAACCCAAATCTCCCAGCCTGAAGCTGTCTCCTCAGGAGGCTGAGGTGCATGCTCATCCCACAGCGTAGTTCCCTGCGGCTCTGAGAAGAGGAAACCAGACACTCCTGCCCTCAGGCTGCCCTCAGGGACTCAGGGACACTTAGCTGTCTGCCTGGCTGCAATCATTTCCCTGAATCCAGTTCCCCAGCCCAGTGACTATGTGTTGACATAGTACCTGGCCCTGGGGGTCCAAAACGAGTAGCCTTCCACAGAAGGACCAAAGAGAGACAGACAGACATGAGAGAAGACCCCCCAATAGGTCCCTCTCTGAGACACTTTCCTAATGGGGCAGCATGTGCCTAGTGACAGTTACCTAAGGAGCATCACTGTGTTCTTCCCCACTTGGAGAGATCAGAAAGCTGCCTCTAACTCGTTATTTCACAAACACATCCAGAGATCAATATTTTAAATAGGAGGGTCAATAATCTTCCTGATAACTTGTCTACCAATAAGTAGTAATGCTGCCCCACTCACACACCCAGACCCTCAAAAGTGCTTTGTCTTTGAAAGTTTTTAAAGATGTGGCTAGTAGATGTTCGCTGGCTCCCCACCCTCTAGATGGACCATTGCCTGTTCTCATCATTTTACTGGCCTCTGGAGAGCTACACCCACACAGACCAGTAATCTAATTTCCATCTGGTCAACCTCCAGGAGCTATTCTGGGTTTGGCCTGCATTTAGCCCATTTTTCCTGCCAGTGCAGAGTCAGCCTTCTACTCTCCTGGGACTCTTTCCTCTAAGGAAACCTCTGAAAAATACAGACTTCCTGTGGGGCAGGAGTTAGTACCCATCTCAACAAGGAGTGCTGCCAGGAGGTGCCAAGCACCACCCTGCATGTCAGACAAACAGGAAAGGCAGGAGCCTCCTCCTCTTCAGCTTACAACTCTGATCCCTTTCTTTCCATGCCCACTCCCCAAGCTGCGTGCTCAATCCTGAAATCCTGTGAGGGTACCATTCTGATCTTTTGTTCCCATATTTCTCTGTGACTGGAATGCACCTGCGTTTCCTGTTAGTTCCTGCTGGTCTGGTCCTCACTCCCAGATGGCCTTGGTCAGTCACGGCAAACTTATGGCATGCATGCCACAGCAGGCTGTTTATATCACGGAAACCTCTTGAAGGGCCACTATCACTGGTGTAGGTACTCCTCCTGGCTTCTCTTTTGGACTCACGGGAGTACTCACTCCACACAACAGAACTGACTTGATTTCCTGTCTGTATCCTGCTGCCTTTGACTAGATGGCTACAACCCTGGAAGTAAGTAAAATACAACCCTGAGGGCCAGACCCATGGTAGATGTCCTATATGCTTTTGCTAAATTGAATTTAACTATGGTAACAAAGGAAGGTTCTAGGAGAGCAAGAGAGAGAGAGAGAGAGAGAGAGAGAGAGAGAGAGAGAGAGGAATCAAAGAACAAAAAAGGTATGAGTTGGTGGAAAGTGACAGAATACTTCCAAGCCCTCTCTCAGCTGTCATGTTTGGCTTGTATATGGATGGACCTGAGGTTCAATCAGTCAGAAACAATGACTCTATCTGTAATCTACAGAAAGGTTTCCAGGTCCAGTTGCTCTGTGGGCCAAGTAGGTAATGTCAGTATGAAGAGGTCAGCCAGACATTAAATGTCAGGGAATGGTAGAGCCATGGAAACACTACGCAGCCCCATCTGACAAAATATTGAGATTTAAACATGCGATAAGGCACCCCAAGGCTCTGATGCCTGATCTAGATACATAGCGCTCCACCTTGCAAAAAGGACCCCTAGCAAAAGACAAAGGTCTCCTTCATTTTTCTACATGTTATATATTTAAATAAAATGTGCTTGAAAGTATGATTTATAGCACTGTCCTAAGTATGTAAATCCACTATTTAACATGTAATTGCTAATAAAGAATGCATGGCAATTTCTAGCTCAAAACGCAAAAGCCTCCGTGTGCTATCTTTGGTGAAAACAAAGTCAAGTGGGATGAACATATAACGTAAGGGAGGAAAGGTAAAATTCCTGGCACAGTGGTTTGCTACCTCTCCCTCTCCCTCCTGCTATACTGTGGTCGTTTTTACAGTTCCCTCCAATCCCTGCTCCGGCCACAGCAGAAGAGTACAGATAGTGTGCTGTCCCAGCTCTTCGACCTCTATTTGTGAGTGATGCTAGTTTACTCAGCCTCCCCTTCATCTACTTTCTGCCTTATCATCCTTGGAGTCTTTATTTTCCTTAACTGTCCCAGCCAAGTCAGCAGATTCTCTAGATGTTTCCAGGCCACCAGTATCTTCCCCAGCATGTGCTTATCCACACTGGATTGTAAGTGTCATTTGTAGCCATCACCTCCACCAGACTGGCAGAAGCAGGCTAGAGCCTGATTCATAACAGTTGTATCCCCAACCCCCGCCCAGTGTCACGCATTTAGTGGTTGGCATTGGATGAGTAATTATGAATCACAGAATAAATAAATGAACAGATAAGGCAACCTTTCCAGCTAAGTTGCTGGCCAGGCGTTCTCCAGTGATTTACATTACACGGAATCCCCTTAAGGTACAGACAACCTTAGGTCACAAACTCCCCATGCATGCATCTTCACAATACCTTTCATTAGGTAGATGTTACAATGTCTGTTTCACAAAATGTGTAGATCCACGACCTAAGATATTGGATAAGTCTCCACATACCACATAGCTGATAAGTGCCTGACTCCCAGACTCTAATGGGTCCCGAGATAATGCCATCCATTCTCTTAGCCAGGCTGCTCAGAGTTTGGGAGCCTACTGGTGCCTGATGGCAAATGTGCTCCTGACACTGCTGCCTGACTGCTACCACTCCTGCTCCTATGGCTTAACCACCTCTCAGGAGAAATGGAGCCCTGCAGCAGATTCTGGGCCACAGGTGTTAGGATCAGCGATGAAGCCTGTGACCCCAGGTGGAAGCGTCATTCCGCTGACTGGGATCTCCGAGCACGCGTCATCCCCTCTGCTCACCATCCCAGACTGCTGCCCTTACTGGCCACTCTCATTAGCACATTTTAGAAATGATTGAAGGACAGTCTCAAGCCCCATGCTAAAACCTTTTAAATTATTGGAGCAATATTTATTGAGTATATTTTGATAAATAGAAGTGAGTGGTACGGAGAAAGAAAAAAGAAGGAAGAAAAAGAAGAAAGAGGTAGGAAGGAAGGAGAGAAGGAAAGGAAGAAAGAAAGAAAGGAAGGAAGGAAGGAAGGAAGGAAGGAAGGAAGGAAGAAAGAAAGAAAGAAAGAAAGAAAGAAAGAAAGAAAGAAAGACAAGAAATCAGATTTATATTATCTGGTAGAGATGTAATGATGACGCACATCGTTGAAGAAGAGAACAACAAGAGCGCTGTGGCATATATCTGCCTCATAAAATGATTGATTAAACCCATTCTTAAACACATGTAGTATCAGGTGCCAAGTAATTTAACTACAATACTGTGATTCAACTACTGCCTATCCAGTTCTATTTTAGCACTGAACTTTAAAATGATTCAAGCTAACAGTGTCATTTTTCAAGCAGATCCAAAAATCAAATCTTCAAGTAGAAAAAGAATCCTCAGACTGCAGCCCAAAATGGCTGCCAGGCTTTATGAGACTCTGTCTCTGGGTCCATAAACACTGAGAGAGCAGTGTGGAAGAGACCCAGGCTGCTCACGCCAGCTGCGCAGGCTGTGAGCCAACCAGGTCATGGAGAAAGAAACCAGACCTTTTGAGATCTCAGCTCCTCTGCACAGTAATTCAGCGAAATGGACAAGAACCTCTCTACGGACTGTGCAAGTGCGAATTTAACTGCACTTAAGAAAACAGTGCAAGCCACAGCTACGTCACTTGCCAGCTCACCAAGCCTGTTCCAGAGGTGAAGCAGTTTTTATGTCTACTCACTGTCAAGCAGCAGGCTCATAAAGAAACAATAACAGAGATGCCAGAGTCGTGCTGCTTTAATGGAAGAGAAGCCATCCCAACAGTGGGAAAGGGAGGAACTGTCTCTACCAACCCATACATAGAAGTCCTGAGCAGTAGGCCATGCTGTGCTATGCGAACTGCACTATTCAGACCAAAAGGCAAGCTTCGCAGCAAATCAGGGGCGAAGAAAGAAATTTTTTTTAAGTGAAGTCTTACGCCTTTTTAAAATTTTGCCCTTTGGGACCGACCAGATAGCTCAGCAGACTAAAGCATCTGCTTAGGCAAGGGCAGGGATTGGTAGTCAGTACTGACATGCTGTGCCAGCCCTGCCCCTGGGGCTTGCTGAGACAGCAATTGAGATTGGGTGTGGTGGTGTGCGCCTATAATCCCAGCAACTGGGAGGCTGAACACAGGAGGATCACTATGAGTCTGATCTATATAGTGAGACCCTATAGTGCCTGTACTAAATACATTTAAAAAAAATGTTTTTTTGCCTTTTCATCATCTTCAATACTCTACCACTGTGCTTTCATTTCTTCTTTGCTCTAGGAGCTCACTATCTCTTTGGAAGTTTAAAGGATGTAGAATTATCACTTGTTTTACAGCTGACAAGAAATTATACAATGGTAAGTGGAGGAAGCCTGTCACAGCAGGCCATATTACATCATCGCATCTGTATGCTTCACCTTTACAGATGTTCCATCAGGCAGTCCATTCTGATTTTCATTTTTACTCTTATTATTCAAGTTTGGGCATTTCTGTTGAGCTATCATCCAACTCAACAATTCTCCCCTGAGCAATGTCCGGTCTACTAATGGGCCCATCAAAATGTTATTCACTTCTGCTGCAGTGTTTTTTTTTTTTTTTTTTTTTTTTATTCCTACAGTTTTTTTGTTTGTTTGTTTTTAAAGTTAACCCATGATTCTTCCATACTCTGTTCCTATCCATTAGTCCCTCACCCTATTGATTCCCAATCCGAGAGTCCCAACATCTAGGGCTAACGCTGAGTTTGCTCTGACTCTTCAGACTGTCTTCTGAATTTCAGAATGCCTTATAATACTTTCCTTTATAATTTAACTTACTCTATAGATAGCCAAGGTACTGTGGGCCAGAGGAAGTGCTGTAAGTCTGCACTGCGTGATGTGGTGGTAAGAAGGGTGTGTTCTCGGGTCCTGCGATAAGATGCTGCTGTTGCGGTGCACCTGTGCTCCGAGCTGGGAGCAACCACACACACTGCTGACCTCCATCCCCTTAGCTGGTGCAGGATGCACGAGTACTTCTCACCTTCAGTTCAGATAGGCTCGTATGATATGGCATTACTTCAAGCTACAGCAAAGAAATCATCTCTCCTCAGAGCAATTGCTTCGCCTGGTCAAAAGACCAAAATGCTCTGTTACTTCTCAACAGTTTCTTTCCTCTTCATGATGGAAGGAAGAAGAGATTTTTCTCCATTGTTTACTGGTTGAGCCCTCTGGGTTAAAACACAAAAATACTCTCTCATGTCAGGCTTCTTCTGGACTTCTTCTCTCTCAAAATTATCCACCCTCAACCAGCAGTAATTTGCTAGTTATAGCTCAGGCTTTCCTTCCTCCACAGTTTCCCATGGAGCACCTTCTCCTGAGGTTCTCTACTCTAGTAAATTGTGACTTTCTGTATCTCCTTCTCTTTCTCCAATTTCAGGACAGTAGCTTGAAATGGGGTCCCTGGGACCCCATTTCTCTGACGGACCTACAAGGAACTGTTAATTTTTCAAACTTCATTCAGCTTTTTACTTAATGGAAAAGTAAACACTTCCAGCTCTGTATGTGTCTGATTGGAACCCAGAAGAGTGGTTCCACATTTATGAGATTGCCAGAGAACGCAATCCTTAGAGACAGAGAGTAAATTAGTGGATGTTTCAGATCAGGAGACTTGATGGATGAACTTTCAGGGGGGCACATTTGTGTGTGTGTGTGTGTGTGTGTGTGTGTGTGTGTGTGTGTGTGTGTATGTGTGTGTGGTGAAATGATGTTCAAATGAATTTGATGATGGTTGTACAACTCTGGAAATATACTAAAAAGTATTGAATTTCACATTTTAATCACAAGAAAAATAGAAAAGAGGGAGAGAATGAGGAAGAACAGAGGGATAAAAAAGAGAAAGTGTGAAAGGGATGAGGGAAAAAGAGATGAAAAGGATGACAGAGGAAAAGAGAGGAAGGAGGTTCCTGTATCTGCACAGGGCTCAACAACTGAGTATGGTGTTTGTATGGTGCCAGAGCACATTCACCACAATGCACTGCAGCCTATTTAGATGTACATATCTTCCCCAAGAAGGCCTGAAACTAGTGAGGAATAATTTCGTTCTTTTAGACTGACAAAATCCAGAACAGTAGCTGTCACATAGATGGCATCTAGCAAACACCACCTACACTGAATGAAGAGAAGGGATCCATCGTGCTTTCATGACCAAAGTCATGGGAAGCTACTCACAAATAGCTCCTACATCCCATTTCAAGTAGTTCCACAAAGAAATTATCTGGATGCCCAAGCTTCTAACTCAAGCAGGAATATAGTTTCAACAGGCCTCCTGCTCAGGGATTGCCTTCCTGCCCAGAGAGATCTGAAGGTCACTCCTATGCTTTCATGGGATCCTCAGTATAATAGGGAGCACAATGTGGCAGGCAAAGAGAGGAGAACTGAAAACCTCAACGGGTATGTGGGGGAAGTCTTGGATCATAAGCAGAATAAGAAAGCAACATTTGTAGAACGTATCCTATGGTTTCCAAATTTAACCAAAACCACTTACCCAGAATTCCACTTAAAGTAAAATATGAGTGTTTACTTATGTTCAGTCTAGGAATCCTTGTACATGGACCAAAGAAATGGTCAACCTTGACAGTGACCAGAAAGGACAAGAAAGGTGTCCTCAGCCCAGCCTGAGAGAAGTTAGCATACCAGAGTCTGGACATGGTGATGCATGCCTATAATCCCAGCACTCGGGAGGCTGAAAACAGGATGATCACTATGAGGCCAAGCTGCATAGTGAGACTCTGTGACAAATACATAAAATGAAAAAACAAAAGAAAGAAGATAGCATACCATATTCTTTATCAAGCTAGACACTAAGATATTCTCATATTAATAGATTTTATGAATTAATTCTGAAGACAACAGATAGAATTCCTGAATGTGTCTTCAGTAAGAGATGTTACTGATATCATACAGTTCTAATCAAAGATCTCCTTAAAGACCTGATCATAGCTGATGGATAGATTATAGATACTAGATAGATGAGAGACAGAGACAGAGACAGAGAGACAGAGAGAGACAGAGACAGAGAGAGAGAGAAAAAAAAAGAGATCCTGTTAGCCTCCTCCTAGATCTATAAGGTTTCTTATCCAGAGAATAGTAGTATCCTCTGAAGAGAAGACATCCTAGACTTTTGGTATTTACAAACTACCTTTTCTTAAGCCACTAATGTGACACATACATAGGCCATGACACATATATCTGATGCAAGTTGAAAACCAGTACAAACTCACCAATCAAATGGAAACAAAACTCTAAAAGTCAATAAAATTACAGTTGATGTGTAAACATGATCCCTTCAGTGGTGATGTTTTTGTTTAAATGGATTGAAATACCCATATAATGCTAGCAATGTGGCCACACTGGTAGTTTTGAGTGTGATTTGCCCACCCTGATATCCCACATGGTGCAGCAGCTCAAATCTCCACTTCTTTCCTCGACTTAATCTGGTGCTGCACCTCCATCCATGCTAAGCTTCCCAGTGTCTTTTGCCATTCACTAGAATGCATATGATAAAAAAGTGCTAAAATTATACCTGTACACAAGTGATAAATTGATCATGTAGTTGCTATTAGATTAGATTTATGATTCAAGATATACTTACATTATAGGCTTTAGGACAATATGAAATTATAAAACCTGCATAAAGATCCTCAATCTCAGTTTGAGAAACATTCTCCTAGGTCATCCACCCACCCTGGCAAAAACCTCCATTGGTCCAAGAACTCACAAAACTTCTGTGACCTAGGAGAGACTGAGCCACTCTTAGTCTCCAGAAGCTTCTGCACTGTGTCAGTATTCACAACATGATAGATCCTTTTGCAATGAGTTTTCCTCCATAAGTTGAAGTGGGAGTGAGAAATTTCCAGGAAGGCAAAGGTCAGAAAACAAGCCCCTCCTTCCTCAGCACACCCTCCCCAGGGCAGCTGCTCTGTCTAGCTTGAAGTCACCTCCCCTGACCCTGCTGAGGTTGACCACACATGACTGTGTTCCCAGGAAGTCTAAGACAGCAGTTAAAAAAAACCTCTGTTAATCAGTGAATTGTTTTTTACAACAGGCCTTTTTGTTCGTGTTGCTTTTCATTTTTTAACTGTGGTGAAATATGTACAACCTAAAACTGGCCATCTACTCATTTTAAGTGTATAGTTCAATAGTATGTTTACATTGTTGTGAAATTAGCCTCCAGAATATTCCTATCTTGGAAAATCTGAATTCTATATCAAGTTTATGTGTTTATGAGCTCTATTATTCCAAGTATTATACAGTATTTTTACTTCTGTGAACTAATTATTTCACTTAACATAATGTCCTCACAGCTCATCCATGTCATAACAGATGTCGGAATTCCCTTCCTTTTTTTAAAAAGGTCAAATAATAGTCCATGATATCCTATCTATGCCAAACTTTATCCATTCTTGTGTTGATGAACTTTGGGGTTGTTTCCATCTTTCCTGGTTTTCTGAATAAAATTTCTAGGAGTATGAGTGTGTTTTATTTCATGTTTTACTGAACTGGTTGATTCTTTGGGCTCCACTGCCACAGTTCATGGCTGTGGCGTGGTGTGAAGGATAAAACAAAGGATTCCTGGGAGTCAGTATCCAGTCTGGACCCGAGAATGCTGCTCAGCATGAGAAAGTCTGATATGGACAGCCCCAAACCGAAGCCTCGGTGGGTGTTTACTGTTCGAACCAGGCAGCAAAGATAAAAGAAAAGTAAAGGAGGGTGGGGGAGATAGCTCAGAGGCTTAAGCACCTGCCTGGCAAGTGTAAGGTCATGAGTTCAATCCCTGATTCAAAGGAAATAGTAAAAGGTGTCTAGGAAACAATGCATTCAGGGGACAGGGAACAGGGAATTAGCTGAGGAGATCAGGTAGTCTATTTGGCAACTGACCTTGGGCCCTATCTAAGTGATAAATCAGAATATGAGGAGGACAAAGGCCAGAGCACCCATGGAACCTACTTGGACTTGTGGCCAGGCAGGCTGTCTCTTCCTCTCTCACCGTTCATTCCAGGAGGTTTGGGGCATGTGGTGCTAAAAGTCCCTTACCTCTACATATCTATGTCATGCTTATCTCCGGCCAGCGTCCACACCTTCCACCATAGTAACTTCTGAACTTTCTAGATTTCCCAATCTCTATTTTAGCCTGCAAAAACTTGATGTGAACTTTGTGTCCAGCATATAATTTCATATGCTTTTTACTTAAGGCATGGGCACAAAGTTGTGTAGAAGACAAATAGCAATGGGCTGACTCTTGAACATCCTCAGGGACCTATAAACATGGCATAAATAATGTTTGATTCAACTCCAGGAGGAAAGGGCTAAGCAGGTCCTACATGGCCAGTCTCAGCTGGCTGCTGTAAGGCTCCATCCCATACTGCTCTCAGGAGGACCCTGTCCTGAAACTGCAGAAAGCTCTTCTCTCACCAGCTCACCTTTTAGGGATTTCACAGTGCTAAGATAGACGCTGTCTCTTGTAAGTGATGAAGGAAGCCCAAAGTTAGCTGACATTTTAAGCAGAGGCCGTCGTTCTATCCTGAAGACTTTTGCAAGTGACACATGAAAACGTGCTGTCTTTTAGGAGGGTCGACCAGGGCTTCTGTCTAGTGTCTTCCCAAATAAATGTACACACACATGCAGGTGGGACCTATAGCCTACTCACCTTTGGAAATCCTTTTCTCTCAAATTCGAGGGCCACATAGAAGGTCCTCTTAGCGTGGTTCTACTACTACCTTTTGATAAAAAGGGCATATTTGCTCCCCCTAAATGGCTTTCTCCCACATCACATGAATATGTTTCTTTTCACAAAATGGGGACACCTCAGAGATATTTTTCCCTCTCTAGGCCCACAGCTGCCAAAGCCTCCAAAGAAATCCCTGTACCAGGTGGGTGAAGAACTCCCAAGAGGCTGCTGAGCAAAGATAGATGAATCTGTCCTCTTTGCAGACCCCTCAGGCCAAGAACCCTGGTGGAAGTTCTGGATGAGGTGTGTGAAGGTCAAGTATGAGTTGCGAAAATATTTTGTAAATAGTAAAAAATGTTTTACAAGTGGAATGCACCATTACTTTATTTGAACAAAAAATAATTAAAATAATCTCCTGCCTTGAAACACTTTGTTGATGCTTTTCATGACCACTGGGTAAGATTTGCTTTTAGGCCTGAGCAAATGATTAATCCATTCTGTCTGCATTCTATCTGGCCTGTGTCACCTTGGGATCAAAGAACTGTTAATTTTTTTTTTTTAAAGAACTGTTTTAAGATCAAAAGGCTTTGCAGTCCAGAAACCAAGCCTGTATCTGCCTCACCTAATGGTCCAGAAGGAGGCCAGTTCCACAAAACAACAAAAATTGCCCCCTCTCTGTCCCCAAGCAAGTCCTGCTTTCATATCTTACCCTACTCAGGAAGCAGGGCGTGCTCAGGTCATTGAAGGACAAAGTCAAGGGAGACAAGGTGAATTGTGTCTTACTTAGGGATACAGGACTCTTGGCCTCCCACACACTTCTCCAAGGGACCGGTGGAAATTTCAGGAACTGGAAATGTCTCCTCTGGAAGGAAAAGTTCTCGCCTTTCCTGTTTGTTTTTTTTTTTTGTTTTTTTTTTTTTTTTTTTTTTTTTTTTTTTTTTTTTTTTTTTTTTTTTTTT
>PVJA010045246.1:0-15739 GCA_004027025.1 Myocastor coypus
AATGCTACCGATTCATAGGTTTCATCTGCATGATTTCCATTTTCTTCCATGGTAGTGTCTCCTGTATTTGATTTGGGTGGGCTCAGGCCCTGAGATTGCATCCTACTCCTTGTTGTTATCATTTTGTAGAAAGCGACCTCTGCACTTTGGTGACATTATGCTGTAAGTGTCTATGGGCCTTTGGTCTGGAGCCTCCAAGTTGGTTCCTATACTATAGTAGTTCCTGGCTTCGTGTCAGAGCTCCGGCTGCTGGCTGCTGTGAAGCCCCGTGGGTCTGGTCTGTAGGTGGAGGTGGAGCTTTGGAATTGAGGAGTCCTGGTAGGCTCGTGGACCAGATCGGTTGCCAGACGAGATGTATGATGGGTTCAGTAATGGAGCTTGGGCAGGAGGGGTTCCAAAAAAAGAAAGGGGGCTAGGGAATGGGAAGAGGACGGCGGGCCAAGGATCCTGACCCAGCTAGTGCCCTGGCCTGGTGGGTTGGGGACTGGAGACCGGGACAGGAAGTGAGGCGCAGGAACGTAAGAGCAAAGTAGAGGTGCCGAGGGACCTTACCCGGCGGGTGCACAGGCCTGGTGGGCTAGGGACCTGGTACCGGGACAGGAAGTGAGGCACAGAAATGCAAAAGAGAAGCAGAGGCACCAAGGGACCTTATCCTGAGGGCGCGCGGGCCTGGCGGGCTCTACATGATAGATTTTGATTTCTCTATTTTCCCCTATCTTTTCTTTTCCTTCAACCCATCTTCCTCTCCCTATTTATAAAGTTTTGTTTCTATTTTATCCTTTCTGAATTTTTTTCCCTTCCTTCTTTTCCCCCCTTGCGATATCCTAGTTCTTTACTTCAGAACAATTTTTTTCCAATTTCACAATATCCTTTGTACATTTGCTCCTTATTTATTCTTTCAGTTTCTCACACTAGAGAGATAATACAACGTTTACACATGTGAGACTTATATGTGACAAATAAGTTAGGTAATTTGTTCTCCTGCTGCTGGAATGGTTGAGAGTTATATATTTGATACCTTTTCTCCCACTTCTTTCCCAGAAGTGCAACACATATCAGCTACTATTGATCTGTCTTAGGCAAGGAATTAAAGTTCATAGGTCTCTATCTTTAAACTAATAATAAAGTGGCTTTGGTGCAGGAGGATCCAAATAGTCAGCATCTATGTTTCTGAGTGCAGGAGTCAACCTAATCTATACTAAATTAATACCTGAAGAGTCCTCTGCTCACTACCATTCTTAAAATAGAAACTCAGATGCTTATCACTGACAGCCCAATAGTACAAATATTGTAGCCCAGTTTTCAAATTGCTGGGCTGTGGAAATAATAACTGGGGAACCAGTCCTACAGCAGGTAGGTGCTGAACTTGGTCGGTATGTACCTGACTAAACTTGCCTCTGGCTTCATACAAAGGCCTACATTGGGTTGGACTTTGCTTTAGTTGAACTCCAGCCACAGACAAACTGAGAAGCTTGCAGAGAAATAAGCAGCTAAAATCAACAAGTCAATTTACACTTAGGTAAAAGATAACTTAATTGCTACAGAACATATGTACACAAGGCCTCTCAGCCAGCAAATGCCTTACTGCCGTTTAGGCCAATCGGAGCCACTAAGCATTACTTGTGTATCAGCCTCCTATGGGATAACAGAGAAGGCAACAAGAAGAGAGGTGTAAAACTCTATAATCCATTAGAGATTTTATACATATATAAATTTCTTTTATTTTGAAGAGTAAAAACTAGAAAAAGAAAAACAAAAACAAAGACAGAAACAGGGTAACATATAACATATACATATAACAGGGCCATGTGCAACACATGCATTACAGATTTTCAAGATAAGAATAGCTGATAAACAATGATTGATCTACCGTTATCTATTTTTATCGTCAAATCTGTTGCTCAGATTAACATATATAGTTATGCAAGATGGGATTCTTGAGAATTTCACTCCTCATAAAAGAGAAGGATCAGACAAAGGTTCTGCTCATAAAACTGCCAAATAATCCATGGTTTCAAGATGTGGTAAGCATTTCTACTGAGGATGAAATGGCCAAGAGCCATAGGCAAACAAAAGAGGGCTTTCACAATCTACAATACAACCAGGGGACATAAAATTATAGATCAGAATACCAGGAGGGAAAAAAAAAAAAAAAAAGAATACCAGGAGAGATTCAAATGCCCCTTCTTCATCTTGTGGGTCACTAGATAAATGGAAGGAAATGATAAGAAAATTTATTCATCTTAAATTCAAGACCAACGATTGAACTGCTACTCCCAAAATAAATGGTTCTGATCTGAGTATTCTACATCTATATGGAAAGAGTTTATATCATTATGATCATCACAAGTACCATCATGATCATGTCTAGTCAAAGGGCCCAAAAGTGAAATAAAGCAGAACCATGATCCACTGTCAAATAGACCAATCACAGGCTACATCCAAACAGACCAATCACAGGGCACTTAAAATCAGACTGATCACAGGCCCCTTTTATACATTACTAGATGTAATGTATAAGGTGTTGATTAATTCCAAATTCAATGTTGGAATGTTGATTCCAACAGAGATGTTGATTAATTCCAAATTCAATGCCTAACATGAATTTAGTACTGAAAACAGTAACTTTCAAATGGACAGTATCATCTGCAAAACCAAAAATACATACATAGCATTTCAATCAACTATCTAAAGGAAAATAGAAACAATATTTTTTTTTTTTTTTTTTTGAGACAGGGTCTCGCTATGCAGTTCAGGCTGGCCTTAAGCTCACTTTTGTAGCCCAGGCTGGTCTCGAACTCGCACCGATCCTCCTGCCTCAGCCTCCCGAGTGTTGGGATTACAGGCGTGAGCCACCACACCTGGCTAGAAACAATATTTTAGAAAAAAAGTAGCAACTTAAACATTTAATGACAGATTGTTTTGTTCTATGCATTTTACTTAACTTTTAAACTTCAAAAAAACCCAATCAAAAAATTTTCCCAAAAAAAACAAAAACAAAAAAATTTCCCATGTTCACAGAGACACTAGGTCACACAACTAAGGTATGGCCAAGGTAGCGTCCCTTGTATGACAAGGCAGAATCTTGTAGGATTCTCAAGTCTGTACTCATGACCACTGGGCCAAGATGTTTTGCTGTGAGTTTTGTTTTAGGTTTTAGGGAGGAGCCAAGAAACCTAATCTTCTAAGAGTCCTACCCCATGTCTGTCCTGAATTCTTCTGTGTGGACCAACCTTACAAAACAAGTCTAAGACCGGCTCTGACAGAAGTCTAGATAATAGTTTCTCATGTGGAAGCAAAGCTTCAAGCCCTAGTCTCCATTTTGTTTTCCTCCTAAGCCATTTCCATCCCAAAAATGAAGGAGATGTCATCTTTGAACATTTATTTGCATTTTTATTTTTATTCATTCATGTTTGTAGCACATAATTTTTACACTCATTGTGGAGAGGGTACACATTGTACATAACACATCTTAATGCTTTTTATTTAAACATTTTAAAAAGTTAAGTATTGGTCTCCTTTGGGCCAGAGGCCTCAGGCAACAGATCCAACTGTTGTTCACTGCCAAAAATTGAGTACTGGTGAAGCAATTGGTTTGTGGTTAGTCTTAAACCATAGCTCTCTATAATAAGCACATAAAATAGTTACTATACTGTGTTTTACAATTATCTTGCTAAGCTAGTGACCTAGTGGCCCTTTTTTGAAGAAACCAGTCCCTAGGGAAGAAAATATACTGAAGGAAAAAAACATGTTTTCTGTAGGTTTCATGGGTTAGTTTCTGTGTTTGTTTGGCAGTGCTGGATATTAAACACAGGACCTCACACATACTAGCCTAGGGCTTCATGACTGAGATACACTCCCAGCCCCAGATCCCACCTTATCATCTTCCTTTTTTATAATCCATATACTCAGATGTCATTAAATTGAGCAGTCCCAGAAGATCTAGTTAGTGTCGGAGGGAAGGAATAAATACATGAATGAAATGACTTTATGACAGGTTAAAAAATATATAAGTAATTTTTAGAAAGGAAGAACCACTGAACTCATCACAGACAATGGCAGTAATCAATAATGTGAGTATATTAATTCATGAATTAAAATTTAATCCTGGAGCTGGGGAGATAGCTCAGTGGGCTAAGCACCTGCCTGGCAAGCAAAAGGACCACTCAGGTTCAATCCCCTGTACCATATGCCCTGCTGGCTCCCGGAACCCTGGGCATGCTGTGCTGGCCACCAAAAGAGGGAGTGGTGGTGCATGCCTGTAATCCCAGCACTGGGGAGGCTGAGACAGAGGATCATTACAAGTCCAAGCTGTGTAGCAAGTCCCTGTACATAAATAAATAAGTAAACAAATAAATAAAAATTTAGTCCTATTGGTGTAACTTATTGAAGTTCAAGATTTACTTTTCCCTGATCCAAGCAAAAATGTCCTTGTAGGCAGTTCAGGATATAATTTCTGTCAACTTTTCACTCTTTCAAAGGCATAAAAAAACCAGCCTTTTTTGTATATTGAAGGGAAAATCAGTCCCTAGCTTTATACTAATTTAAGGACAAATGTTATTCACATGTATGTAATTCTGTACCATGTATTATTGGCATAACCAAATAGCAAATTCTATAAATACCCTTTCAAGTCGGTGACTGCCAATATCACTGAAGGAGAACAAAGGATAGTCCCCAAATCCTAAATAATTCAAAACCAAAAGAACTTTATTGAGGCCACCATACCCTGTTCTGAACCTTCCATGTTACAGATCTCAATAGATAGATAGATAGATAGATAGTGTGTGTGTGTGTGTGTGTGTGTGTGTGTGTGTGTGTGTGTGTAATGGTAACAGAGATAGAAACAAACATAAATCTTCTACAGTTGTCCTAATGTCCAAATCTAGGTCAAGCTTCAGTCCTCATCAAAATCATCATATTGTGTCACACATTCTCACCACTGAAAGCACACTTCTGCAAAGAGAAGTATCAGACAATCATAGAAAGTATGCAAGAAGCACCTTCTGAAGTAGAATGAACTACTAAAAGCCCCTTTAAAAAGATTTTAATCTGATTGTTTTAACTTCATGTATAACAAAGGACTCCTATTTCAAAAATCTTTCCAGTTAGTATTCTCTTTACTTAAAAACCTGGTTCTAAATGATTATGAATGCTTCCAAAATTCACAACCAAAATTAAAAAACAATATTTTCATTACCAAACTACACTCACAAAAACTGAAAAGCTTGTCCCAGCATTATAAGCATATAGTCAAAGCCTTTTAGGGAAATTAGTTTACCAAGGTTATAGACCACTTAAAGAAAAAGACTTCTGCATTACTTACTAGTCCTATATTGCAACTTGTCTAAATACAAATTCTAGCTCATGTAGTGAATTTTAGGGTGCCAGTGCTAATTCAAGTGTCTTCTCCTTCCATCGGGTTTAACTAGCCAGTAAATTTCCAAGTCCACCACCAGCCACTCTTCTCCACGGATTCTTCACAGGTTATTGGCATTGTGGCTACAGGGACCATCTGAGCTTCTGAGACCTACATTCGAGAGATGGCCCTGAAGCAGAGTTCTACAAGTATCTGGTGGTTTCAGATCAGATATCTCAACTAAATCTGGACATAACAAGTCAGTGGAGCCCCAAGCTTCATTCTGAAAAGCCTAGGTAGGTCAGCAGGCATCCTCTATAAGATCGTGTTGATCTACCACTTGGATCTCAAGATACCAACAATCATTAGGAAAAAATTGAAAAAAGGAATCTGGAGTGAGAGCATTTTGGGCTGTTGTAACTAGAGGTCTATCCTCCTCATCACATTTTGACAATTAGATTTTGGGGCCAAGTTCTAGGCTTTGATCTCTGATTTTACAAAGAAAGACAGTTCATCTCTAGGAACCATAAGCTATTGATAGGCCAAAACCTATTTATAAGTTTATAAACCAGAGTAAACTGGACATTAAGAAGCCAAGAAAGGAAAAATACAATGAATGTTTAGCCAAACTTTATCCTAATATTATGTTATCTAATTCAGGGGTGTCTGTAATTATACCCATGTTATCCCTGTGGAAACAGACACTGATTTAGAAACTTGTTCAAGATACTATAGGCAGTGTATGTTAGAGCCATGATACAAAATTGATCTCTGTTTTACTGTAAAGTCAATTATTTTTTCTGTTGCATCTTTCTATGAGCCAAAAACAGATTCTTAAGAAGCTTTTAGAGAAGAAAAAAAAAGATACATTTGATACATATAAATGTCCCAGGATGAAGTCTCAGCTATCAGCTCAAAGTTAAATTCATTGAGCACACCCCAAGATGGTTTGTAAGAGTCACAGCACAGACAAAAGATGTGTTTTTTATGATAGCCACAGGGAGAAGGAGACCTAGACATGAAAAAATGGTATAGTTGAGACCATACTCTACTCCTGCAGTCCTGGCCTCTGCTTATTTACACAGAAAAACCTTTCAGAACCCAGAAAGCAAAGTCCCTGCAGGTACAACCAAATCCATCATTAGAAATCAGCACTTTAGTTTCTTTACAGTGGTACTTGGGCCTCTCTGGAGTGGAAACAACATTTGCTGCTGAAATGACCTGCTATGTATCCACTTGTGCCCTGACATTTCTTGAAGAGAGAAAACTGAAGTATTAATAAATGTAGAGTCTTACCTACAAATACCTTTGGAATTATGATTTACTTACACAACTCTCTGTATATACTAAGATCCACTAATGTGTACATTGTCACAGTTGAACTTTCCACTTTGTGAATTATAGATCAATAAAAATATTCTGGTCTTAACACTTCGTGAACTACCTTTGGGGCTATGCTTTTAGAAGAGAAATATGTCTGTATTTAAGAATGTAATATTGGCTTATAACTCATTCTTATCCAACATGATCAAGCCCCTCTTATGCATAAAACATTATGCTGGATATTAGGAAATGCTGGTTTAAAAAATGAGCTCACAATAATTATACAGCTTGCTGAGAACTTACTATATACCCCACATTAGCTCCATCAGTAAGGTAGAAGTTATTTTCCCATTGTTTAAGTTGGGAAGCTAAGGATGAAAGGTATATTAGGTGGCTGCCCAAAGAACACAGTTAAGACTTGAGCTCAAATCTTTTTCACAACGAAGTCTATAATTATACCAATTATTCTAAATAAACATCTTGGCCCTCCTTTCCAAGATGACAAAGAACGAAGGAACAACGGTCGTGCTAAGAAGGGCCGCAGTCATGTACAACCTATTCACTGCATGAATTGCGCCTGGTTAGTACCCAAGGATAAGGCCATTAAAAAGTTTGTCATTCGGAACATAATGGAGGCCACCACCCTCAGAGACATTTCCAAAGTGAGTGTCTTCAACAGTTACGTGCTTCCCAAGCTGTGTGTGAAGCTGCATTCCTGTGTGAGTTGTGCCGTTCACAGCAAAGTGGTCAGAAATCGATCTCGTGAAGCCCACAAGGACCGAACAGCTCCACCCTGACTTAGACCTGCTGGTGCTGTCCCATGACATCCAGCAAAGCCCATATAAGGGGAGCTGGCTCTTAATGGACTGAAGAAAACTCTCTTGAGAAAGAAATAATAAATTGAATGTTACACTTTAAAAAATAAATAAATAGGGCCTGGCAGGATGGCTCAGTGGTCTAAAGCACCTGCTTAGGAAATCTTAGGTGGCTGCAGGAACCGCAATTCGGTCCCTGGCACCACATGCTGTGCCAGCCCTTCCCTGAGGGCAGGCTCAGCCAGCTATAAAAATAAACAAACAAACAAACAAAAAGTTTTGAAACAAAAAAAATAAAAATAAATAAATAAATAAACAAGGAACAAAGACTTCATGCAAAAAGTACAATAGAGTAAGCTGGACATGGTGGCACACATCTGTAACATCAGCATTCAGGAGGCTGAGGCAGGAGGATTACCACCAGTTTGAGGTTGGCCTGTACTATGTAGTGAGACTGTGTCTCAGTAAAATAAGTGACAGCATTCTGAAAAGGAGCAAACAATGTTAGAGTTGTAGTAAAGGATGACTTTTAAATTCTCAGTGTGGAATCTGGGAACTGAAAGTCTTCCTGACATACGTCTCATTTTAACAAAATAAACACAATTCCAAATGTTTCACAAAATCTATAACGATCATAAGATCTAATGAAAGTGTAACTTTCTGTGTAGTTGTTCTGGTTTAGAACTCCCTACCTATGAAAATAATAGTATATTACAGGGGAAAACTCATTAACAACTTATTAACAAACACTTATTCTAAGTGTATACCCATTTCTAGGTACTGTGTAGATTCTGAATTGAGTATGATATGATAAACTGCCCCCAATGCAGTATCCATATAGGGTCTAATTGACTGGAGCTATGGCATGTCATATACAAGATTACATGTCAGACTTACACTTGACATAATTTATGTAAATAACTGACACTTTTTCAAGAGTTCAGGCCCAAAGGACCAGATGATTAATAGAAAGCATTTTCAAATTCACCTTGAATATTTTTTAATAATCATTACTTTTATATATAGTCCATTATACTTTAATAGCTTGGAAATCTTCACAAGGCCAGAGGATATTTCTTCTTTTCATGGTTTAGAGCATTCTTTATTTTACTTTTTCCTGTCATTTGTGTTTCAATGGGCCTGATGCTCCTAAAATGATGCATAACTCTGTAATAAAGATACAGAGATAAGCTAGTATAATAATAGTTAAGAGCAACAGTACTGTTATAGGCTCAACTCCTGCTTCTTTTGCTTTCTACATAGGACTTTAGAGACTCTGATGCTTTGTAAATCTATCTCATCTCTTAAGTGGGCTAAGATACAAATAGAAACATTGTGAAGAGATGAAACAGTACATCAAACACATTCAGCACATTGCTTCCTAGTATATAGCAAATCCTCAGTAAATGGTAGTGATTATTGCAAAACCACATTAGGTAAGCCTAATAGCTCAGATCTTTTTCAGCTACACAAGCATTTATCTAACTGAAATATACTCTTTGCTTTTCACATGCACATGAAAAGTGTATTTTAAAATTGCATTTTTAAAAATGTCCTGCGACATGTCGTTGTATCAGAAGGTGGAGCCAGTACCAGTTTTTCTTCAATCATTTTATAGATGGGAATGTGAAGGAGGAAGATAAACAGGTAGAGGTGGAGTTAGGTTTGAGTGGACATGAATCAGCCCATCCCACAGAAAACAGCACCCACATGTTATAAACTATATAAGGGTCACTCTCCCAATCCATCACCACCCTGAAGCTGCATCAGGCTTTATCCTACCTGTTCCTTTGGTGAACCAGGTAAGAGAAAATTTATTCAGCTACCACTATGGATATTCACTTTTATACTTAAAAGAAACACAGGAGTATTAGTTAAAGCAGAGGTCATGTTATATTTTGTCTCTTTTTTTATTTTTGGTCTTTGGTGGGTTGGTTGGTTCGCTGGTTGGTTGGTTGGTTGGTTGGTTGGTTGGTTGGTTGGTTGGTTAGTTTAGCTTATTCTAGGGTCATTACAGAATAAGTTTGTCACTATGGGAAAGAATAATACAAGAAGTTTGTCTTCTTCTAGTCATTCCATACTCTTTTCTCAGACTTTTTGCATGTCACATTTTCTGTGTCATGCAGCTTAAATTGGGAAGATGCTAATATTACAGTAGTCTCTTCTTCATTTAGAGTTAGTTCGTGGGCTTTAAAATCTAATCATACACTATTGAAACTGCTGTATTACTGAGTTTTTCTCTCTGAGACCAATGAAAAAGAACGGTATTTGATCAAGTGCTGAGATTGGGACAGTTGCTGAACTCTAATAAGGTCTATCTCTTGCCGCTGAAGTACTAAGATAGTTAACCCACTTTGCCCATTTTTAAAAATTTTTTTTAATTTTTTTAAATTTTTCTTGTTTTAGAACTTTTGTTTATTTATTTATTTTTTTTTATGGCCGGCTCAGCCCGCCCTGAGGGCAGGGCCCGTGCAGCATGTGGTGCCAGGGATCGAACCGCAGTCCCTGCAGCTGCCTAAACTTTCCCAAGCAGGCACCTTAGACCACTGAGCCATACCACCAGGTCCACTTTGCCCATTTTTAAATTATTTTCTAAAGGCCCTTAAGATCTAATTTAGGTTCTGGTACCAAAAAAGAACATAGATGTCATGGTAGAATGCATGTCACTTTTGACAAAAAAAAAAACAAAACAGCAGTAAAACTACAAAGATAGAGTAGGATAACGGTGTCTGGGTAGTTCTGATAACTCAGAAACCCCAGGACAAAATCCAAAACAGCAAACTATCCAATGTATAAAGACACTATACAGGATTATATTTGTTTAGGATGAGAAATATGGAGATCTGATATCTAGTCCCAGTTGGACCAATAATATACCATGACCTAATCTTAGCAAAGTAATTTAAAGTTAACAAACTTCGTTGTGTTGAAAGGTGAAATCCCTAGCCCAACCTTTTTTATTGAGGTTTGAAAATCATATTAAAGAAGACAACTTTTGATAAAAGAAAATGAGTGACAGCATCCTCTCTCTGTCTGTCTCTGACTGTCTCTCTTCTCTCTCTGTCTAGATTCACTTAAACTTGCAGAAAGATGACAGACCTCTTAAGAAGTGTTGTCACTGTTATTGATATTTTCTACAAATACACTAAGCAAGACGGAGAATGTGGCACATTGAGCAAGGATGAGCTAAAGGAACTTCTAGAGAAAGAGTTTCGTCCAATTCTGAAGGTAAGGGCTATATGCTAGGACTGAAATCTACTGGGGTCCTGTATATGCTCAGTAATAGGACCAAGATTACTAAATAGTATACAGTTCCAGTGGTCTTTGAGAAAACTTTATGAGCAGTATTTTGGGGAAATAATAAAATCTATTGAGGCAACATGTATCTTTAGGAGCGTATAATAAGTAATACTTTAATGAAACTATATCATGTATAGGTCACTCAAATGGCTAATTATAAAATCTAACATAAATATTAGGAAAAGGAAGGACACATTTTAATACTGATACAATGGCAATACCAGCCAAGCGTGGTGGCTCACGCCTGTAATCCCAGCACTCGGGAGGCTGAGGCAGGAGGATTGGTGCAAGTTCGAGACCAGCCTGGGCTACAAAAGTGAGCTCAAGGCCAGCCTGAACTGCATAGCGAGACCCTGTCTCAAAAAAAGACAAAAAAGACAAAAAAAAAAAAAACAATGGCAATACCACCTTTGTACTTTTCTTATGAACTTCTATCTCACAACAACCATCAAGTCATTTAGATCAGTGGTTCTCAACCTTTCTAATGCCATGACCGCACAATACAGTTCCTCATGTTGTGGTGACCCCAAACCAAAAAATAATTTTGGTGGCTACTTTAAAACTGTAATTTTGCTACAGTTATGATTTGGAATGTAAATACCTGATATGCATTAAGTTTCATTGCTACAAATCAAACATAATTTAAACATAGTGATTAATCACAAAAACAGTATTTAATTATATGTTGAGAAATATTCATTACTAATCCCAATAAATAACATTTCACCATGGCATAACATGGGTTTAAATATGTATTTTCTGATGGCTTTAGGAACCCCTGTGTTTTGGTCGTTCGACTCCCACTGGGGTCACAACCCACAGGTTGAGAATTGCTGCTTTAGATTATACTGAAACAGCTGGATATAGTGGTACATGCCTGTGATCCTAGCACTTGGGAGGCTAAGGCAGAAGAATCACTGCAAGTTTGAGGCCAGCCTGAATTACACAATAAGACTTTGTCTCAAAAATATTATGGTGAATATTAGGGTCTCGCTATGTAGCTCAGACTCATAGTGATCCTGTCTCAGCCTCACCAGGGCTGGGACGCAGGTGTGTACCATCACGCCCCGTTTCAGTGGCCAGCATGGTATGTGGTACTGGAAATCAAATCCAGGTCTGTGGGCTTGCCAGGCAGATGCTAAGACTGTCACGCTGTATCTCTGGGCCATTTTATTTTTTGTTTTTTGTTTTCAGGACCGAGGTTTGAACTCTAGCCCTATATTTTTCAAAAGTGAATTTTTTTTACTGAATGTCTTATGTATTCCCACCTTATAGACTCTCAAACTTTCTCATTTACTCAGGATTCCACTTCTGAAAAAGGAGAAGATAAAACTGTGCTATGACATGAATTAATAAGTTATCCTATCAGACTGGAGGGCGAGTGGAAAGAGATATACAAGGGGAGAACAAAGCACCTGGGATAATTAACTGAAAATAATATCTAAGCATTTTTTCAATTAGTTGAGGAAGGTTCAGATATTAATTGCAAAATGATAGGTACTAACATAGTATGTGTTAACATATATGTTTAAAATTTCTGCAAAACTAAGGACATATAAGTTGCTACATTTGGGTTATTTCCTTCCTATATGCTATACTTGAGCACTTAATACTTTTGCTTATCCTTGAAATATCTTCTTCCAAGGATCCCAGTAGTTTTGGTTTTGGTTTTGGTTCTTTTTTTTGTTTTGTTTTTTGTTTTTTGTTTTTTGTTTTTAACCACTCCTTCTTATTTTCTAGGTCCTATAAACTCAAAGCAATCCTTGACTTAGAATAAAATTAGATAATGTCAAACAGAAACAAATCCATATCCCTACTTGGTTGTTTTAGCTAAAAATATGGGCAAGGCTAACTAGGTTTCCCTTGGTATATCATTCAAATACAGAACCCCGATGATCCAGACACAGTGGATGTCATCATGCATATGCTGGATCGAGATCATGACCGAAGACTAGACTTCACTGAGTTTCTTCTGATGGTATTCAAGCTAGCTATGGCCTGCAACAAGGTTCTCAGCAGAGAATACTGCAAAGCTTCAGGGTCAAAGAAGCATAGGCGTGGTCATCGACATCAAGAAGAGAGTGAAACCGAAGAAGAAGAACAAGGGGACATACCAAGACAAAAACCAGGTTATAGGCATCCAAGTTGGAGAGAAGGAGAGGAATATGGCTATGGTTCTGGGAACTCAAGGGGAACTGCAAAACATAGACGTGGGTCTAACTCCAGGAAGCTGGGAAGGCAAGGTGAATTGTCCAGCTCAGAAGAATCTGAGACAAGTCATTATGGGTCTAGCTATGATCACTCCTGGAGTAGTGGCAAGGAGGGACATGGTTCAAGCTCTGCAAGACTGGGAGAAAGAAGAAGCAAGTCACACAGTAGGTCCTCTAGAGAATCTAGTGAGGAACATGAATCTAGAGCTGAATCAAAGAGTCAGGGAAAGAAAAATCATGGTAGTGTGTCACAGAGTGGACATGAACAAAATTCTACTCAAACAAGCAAAAGTAGAGAACAAACTACTGGATCTACCTCTACAGGTTTTAAAGGCAGCAAGGGACAAAGTCATGTATGTGGAGGCAACAATTCCAGCGGATGTAGAAGACCACAAAATGCTTCTAGTTCTTGTCACCCAAGTAGATGTGAAGGTCAAGGAAATCAATCTACTTACAATCAGTCAGGTTGTCAATCAGGAAATAGAAGAGGACATGGTCAGGAATGTATGGCAGGAGGTCACTTGTCTGGATGTCCTCAATCTGAACCTCGCTCCTGTAGGCACTCTTCTAGTCAGAGAGGGTATGGATGTGGTCAGCCACAGAACTGTGGAGGACAACAGGGTACAAACTCAAGTCAGTCCTCTTGCCGTGGACAACATGACTCTGGCAGAGGTCAATCTTGTTGTAGACAACATGGGTCTGAATCAAGTCACTCCTCTGGCTGTGGTCAGTGTGGGTCGGGTACTGCTCAGTCCTCTGGTTGTAGACAACATGGCTCTGGCTCAGGTCAATCTTCTTGTAGACAACACGGGTCTAGATCGACTCAACCTTCTGGCTATGGCCAGTATGGGTCTGGTACTGCTCAGTCCTCTGGATGTAGACAACATGGCTCTGGCTCAGGTCAATCTTCTTGTGAACCACATGGGACTGGATCCAGTTGGTCCACTGGTTATTCACAAAGTGGGCCAACTTCAGGTCAGCGCTCTGTCTCTGGACAACATGGTTCAGGTCAATCTTCTGGCCATAAACATCAAAGCTCAGGTCAATCATCAAGCTATGGACAACATGGCTCCATTTCAGCTCAGTCCTCTGGTTTGGGACATGGATCAGGTTCAGGTCAGTCCTCTGGCTTTGAACAAAATGGGTCAGGTACAAGTCATTCCTCTGGCTTTGAACAAAATATGTCAGGTTCAGGACAGTACTCTGGGACTGGAAAACATGAGTCTGGCTCAGGACAGTCTTCTGGTGTTGGAAAACATGGATCTGGCAGAAGTGAGTCACCTGGATTTGCACAACGTACCTCAAAAGAGTCATCCAGATATGGACAACATGACGCTCACACAGGCAACTCATTTGGCAATGGACAGAAAAACAAGGTCAAAGGTCAATCTACATCTGGTACACACTGGACCACCACAGATCAATCTGCTCATTCTGGCCATGCAACAAGGAGAAGTGGGCCGATTCACACTGAATCCAGGGGCAACAAACAACAAGTTGCATCCTCACACAGAAAATCAGGGGCCACACAGGGAAGTCCTGGATCTCAAAATAGGGAGTCACGATCCAGAGCCCAAGGAAGAGGGCAAAACTCACATGAGCAGTCAAGAGATACAGACAAACAGGGACAGCATGCTCAAGGACAATCTCCTGAGGCTGGCAGCACACACTCCAAGAGATGGGCTCCTGCTCACAGGGAGTCCAACATTGGAGAAGAACACGCTGAGTCCTCACTGAGACATTCACAAGCACCTCACGGACAACATGGATCTCAGCATGGGGAGTCAGGATCTAGAGCTCCGGGAAAACAGCAAACTCCACATCATCAGTCGGGAGATAGAGGGAGACAGGGTCAGCTCCATGGGGGACAATCTCCTGAGGCTGGAAGGACACATTCCACACGTTGGGGTCCTGCTCACAGCGAGTCGAGTGGTAGCGAACATCACGCTGAGTCCTCAAAGAGACACTCACCATCCCCTCACGGACAACCTGGATCTCAGCATGGGGAGTCAGGATCTAGAGCTCAGGGAAGACAGCACACTTCACAACATCAGTCAGGAGATACAGGGAGACAGGCTCAGCTCAGTAGGGGACAATCTCCTGCGGCTGGAAGGACACATTCCACAAGTTGGGGTCCTGCTCACAGCGAGTCCAGCCGCAGCGAACATCACTCTGAGTCCTCACAGAGACACTCACCATCCCCTCACGGACAACCTGGATCTCAGCATGGGGAGTCAGGATCTAGAGCTCAGGGAAGACAGCAAACTTCACAACATCAGTCAAGAGATACAGGGAGACAGGCTCACCTCGGTCGGGGACAATCTCCTGCGGCTGAATCAACACATTCCACAAATTGGGGTCCTGCGCACAGTGAATCCACCGGCAGCGAACATCACTCTGAGTCCTCAAAGAGAAACTCACCATCCCCTCACGGACAACCTGGATCTCAGCATGGGGAGTCAGGATCTAGAGCTCAGGGAAGACAGCAAACTCCACATCATCAGTCAGGAGATAGAGGGAGACAAGGCCAGCTTAGTCATGAACAATCTCCAGAGGCTGTCAGCACGCACTCCAGGAGATGGGGTCCTGCTCGCAGCGAGTCCAGCGGCAGTGAACGTCACTCTGAGTCCTCACAGAGAAACTCAGGAACCCAAGGACAACCTGGATCTCAGCATGGTGACTCAGGATATAAAGGTCAGGAAAGACAGCAAACTTCACCTCAGCAATCAAGC
>PVJA010045247.1:0-15750 GCA_004027025.1 Myocastor coypus
CTCCCCTCCTCCTCCTCCCTCCTCCTCTTCCTCCTCTTCCCCCTCCTACTCCTCATTCTCCGCCTCCCCCTCCCCCTCCTCCTCCCCTTTCTTCTCCTGCTTCTTCTGCATGAATGTACCGTAGTCTGACCAGCCTACATGTGGCTTGTAGAATATTTTGGGTCTCACGATCTTGCCTCATTTGTGACTGACTTCTTTCTTGCCCCTTTCACTTCACATCTCTCCACTGCTTTCGCTGCAAGCCAATAGGATTTATGTTGTTATAACCTTCTTGTGGCTCTCCACATAGGTCACAGAAACTTCTTATGTTGTTCACTTTATGTCTTTCCTAAGCAGTCCTTCCTCTGTTATCCTCTGTTCTTGAGTAGCAGAAGTAATCTGTGAGTCACACCTGGCATTTTTCAAGAGTTGTGTGGCCAAATACTCCAACTATTTGTTCTTTCTGAAGGCAAGTGTCCCACAGCACCCACATATTTTGTTCCTCAAAATTCTTCCAGGTTTTGCATATTGCCAATTTCAAAGCAACTTTCATGTTTTCATTTTTTGCTATAGCAGCATTCAATACTTTTTACCAAAATCTGTACTAATTTTTTTGTTACTGCCTTCACAAATTGTCAAACTTTTTTTTTTTTTTTTTTTTTTTGGTCTTTTTGAGACAGGGTCTCGCTTTGCAGTTGAGGCTGGCCTTGAGCTCACTTTTGTAGCCCAGGCTGCTCTTGAACTCACACCAATCCTCCTGCCTCAGGCTCCCGAGTGCTGAGATTACAGGTGTGAGCCACCACGCCCAGCTTGTTCCTCATTTTAAGACTAATGAAAAATTCATAAATGCTATTGGAGCCATATTGTTCATTAGTTAAGTGAATGATCCTTAATATTATTTACATATATAAAAATGAGCCTAGATTACATACATATATATGTTTGTGTGTCTGCCAAAACAAAGTTTAAACAACAATGTGAGTGGACTTATATATTTTCTTGTGTTGTAGCCTACTATTTTGTTCTCAGTATAATTGCCCTGGATGAAAGTATGAATAATGGCTATATTTCACTCAAATTATTGAACCCGCTTGGAATGGCTGAAAACTCAAGACTCTACGAGTAAGTGCATTCAGTACTTTCTTCTTTTCATAAGCTGCTTGCTTTCTTCAGTGTGCACTTTACAAGCTGTTCCAAAGAGAGCAAAATTCCTCTTTGGAAGTTACCAAGATGTGAAATATAGCAAAGTTCTCATGAGTCATTTTCTAGCATTTTCATTTAGAGAAGGGTATACTAAACATGGGTCTGAATAACTCATTCATGTTATATATCTGGTGGACATAGAAATTACCAGTATAGAGGAAAAATCTTTAATTCCCTATCATTTGATCCCTATAACAGTATTCTTCCTAACCATTGCCTTCTTCTCCAGTTTTCAGCTAACCTTATGTTCAAAGTGATGTCAATAAAAATCAATGCAATGTATTAATTATTGGAATTGTCCTACTAACCTTGTATGAAACTGTCTCATTGCTATTTTCCATTAAAATTAATGAATTTAATTTTTCTTTTTTACTTTTTTATGTATTTAGTACAGGGTCTACAGCAGTGGTTCTCAACCTTTCTAATGCTGTGACCCTGCAATACAATTCCTCATGTTGTAGTGACTCCAAACCAAAAAATAATTTTGGTGGCAACTCCAAAACTGTAATGTTGCCACAGTTATGATTCAGAATGTAAATACCTGATATGCATTATGTATTCTCATTGCTACCGCCTGGATTGAGACCCACAGGTTGATAAGTGCTGGTCTACAGGGTCTACAAGGTCTCACTACACAGATCGGACCTGTAGTGATCCTTCCTATTTTCCAACCTCCTAAACAATGCAGTTAGAGGGGTGCACTACAACCTTCTTAATCTCCTTCTTAGAGTGCCCTAGGAGCTGAATGGGGCTGGCATGGCAGGCCAGGGGTCAAATCCCCAGCCCTTGCATCTAACTAAGCAGGTACTGTAATCCCCTAAACTATCTGGCTGGCCCTTAAAATATAATTTTCAGTAATTGGTAGAATTTGCATCATGATTAACTACATGTACTGATATCTGTGAGCTAGGCAAATACACTGAGGATATCAACATGTAATACTAAAATCATGCTTGGGATAGCTATTATTCTGGTCTTCTAATTATGCACTGCTTCTAATGTCAGTTATAACTATGGTTAGGTTCCTAAATCTCTGTGTAACAATGTGTAATTGTTCTATTTTTTACATTCTATAGGGACTTTAAAGTTTAGAATATCAATTGATGGAAAATACGTGTTTTATATTACGTCTAAGGCGTCTGATATTCAGAAAGATACTGACGTTAAGCTCAAGTGCCTATGTTATAGGGAGTAATATCATTAAGCTGCTCTTCTGGAGGGTTAATAGCTTAAGTTGGCAGATCAAATAATTGAAAGAAAAATAAGGGATACAAGACTAGCCAGTATTTTGGCCTTAGCCCTTCAAGGTCAGTGAGGACACAGGACATAAAAGAACCTGTGCTATAACTGCTTATAGCTCAGTGGAGTCCCAGATTTCCTGTTCAAGGAGATTATGAGACCACAGAGGAAAATGATCAATGATGTAAAGTGTGCCTAAGGAGAATCACCTAGAGAGAAAATTTTCTCTCAGACTTTCACAGAGATCAAAATGGTCAAGCAATAGCTGTGATTCATCCAGATGGCTGACACTGACAAAAATTCTGCAAACTACAGTACATAGTAAATCCTGAGGAGAACTGACTGATCTTGTAAGATACAAAAGTTACATTTTTTGTAACATAGGTCTTGCTTTATCTTGGTTTTAACCATCCAGCAGAAAAGTCTAACCATAAGGTATAAAAAGGAAAACCATATTAATATGCTGAGTTGTAAAAGGTTCTAGTCAACAGCCCCCGATAAGGCCGGATGGATTGATAACCCACCATTGTTATGGACTATTGAACTATATATACATCCACTTTCTTTTTGGGCAATATAAAGAAAGATCTGTACTAATGATGTTTGTATAAGAAATCATGTCTGCATCTTGTACTCTGAACAACTATGAGGAAGACAGCATTATATAATATATTATTTTTTAAAACAATAAAAATAAAAAATACAAAAATAAAAAAGTTAATTTTCTTAAAGTTCATGAAGATATAACAATTAAATGATGAAATACAAATCCAAATGCAGGGTACCAGTTCTTCATTGCTTTTCTTTTTCCAACTTCCCTTATATTCCAAAAGAGAAAAAAAAAATTAAACCAAAATTCCAATCCAATTTTTTCAATACCATCAAGGCTGCTTTTCTGTTAACAGAAACTTTTAAACAAGCTTTACCTAATTTTGTACACTGATTGGTCTTTTAACGTGCAATTATCTATGAGATATTATGTATGTGTATGTACACATAAATATGATGTAATTGTTAATCTTTCTAAAATATGCTTTATCTTTTTAATTAACTCACTTATATAACATATTTTAATCACCAAAGGGATGGAGGTATTTTACGAAATATAGGGACCTAGACTAAAAGAGTCTGTATTATTTTTGCGAGGAGGTTCAACATACTGGATGACATGGAGTAAATAATTGTGCTAAATGTTATGACAGGATATCACTTAATAAATGACTCAAAGGAGGGGTGAGGAAACATTTAAAAATACAAATATATAGTGATGAAACAAAGAAAAGTTGATTTAAATGTGTGGTACTGTAGTTTATATCTAACATTTTCTCCCAAATGTCTCATGTGTTCAGGGATAGAGTTTATGTGAGGCGAGTGAATCATGACAGCTCCCACTTGATCAATGAATTAATCTATCAATAAGGTGATAAGTTGATGACATTATGGAAAGGTGATGGAAACATACGGAATATGTTTCTCTAACTTTGCAGGGGAGTACTACATGACAGTACATGGTGCAATTGCCTCTGTGCATTTTTGGGGTTTTTTTTGGCAGGACCAGAGTTCGAACTCATAACCTTGCACTTGCCAGGCAGGGACTTGTGGCATGCAGCTATCTCCCCAGCCTTCTGTGCATTTTTGAACAAGCTTACCTCAGTATAAATGCAAAATAAAAGCAAGCACAAATAAACTAACATTATTGGTTAACAGCTCTATAATCATAAAGAGAAAATAAGCAGATCTAGATGAAAGGAATTATTGAAGTTATCGCCCGACATTTCCTCCTACGGAAAGGCTGCAAGGACGAACTTTCTTTCTTTGCCACCCAGCAAAATGCACTTGCATTTTTATTTCATCATTTCATTGTCATATTTTCATGAACTTACACACCGAGGTAAAATGTATTTATTATTATATAATATAGAAATTAAACGTGACATATCCATATTGCATGTTACGTTAAAAAACACACAAACAGATGCTTAATGAGTTTAAAATGAAGCATACTGGAGACAAAAATCTTCACGTTATTCTGAGGAATTGCTACCTTTACATTCAAAGAAGGAGGAGGTTCTGAGCCAATCCAGGGTAAGTGAAAAGGAAAGCATGAGATAGATTCCAGGGTCGTATTTATGCTTGCCAGTGTGAGTGCTCAGCTATGGAGGTGCTAGGTTTCCGCAAGCACTAGCAAGATGCAGATGATCTTGGCTACTGGTTCAGCTGCTACGAGACCTTGGTGCTGTACATGTAGTGCTGGACTCAGTACTTATGGAATAAAACAGTTATGGGGCTCAGAAAGGCTTCTACCCAGATTTCAGAAGAAAACCTACAGGACCAGGCAGTATGCTTCTAAGATGGCAATTCCTGAACCTGTGACTATGAAGTCTAAGGTGCACTGGAGATGCCAAACAGTTACAAAAACAAGAAATCAAGAGCACTGCAAGAAAGATATAAGAAATGAGCAAAGATAGCCCAGGAGAGAGGTTGTGGGGCTACAACCACTGGCTACGCCATCAAGAAAGACCCATCCTACCCATCTGGACTTTTTATCTTGGCTCAGTTTGCTTCACATGGACGATAGGATTTAATATGTGCTTTCCAACTGCCTTATTGCTGTGCTTTGCTATCCCCCTTATATAATTTCAAATAATTTGGGTTGTGGCTTTTGATTTACTCCTCTTGGATGTTCCGTGGATCAATTTTGGGGTATTTGGGAATTTTCAGAGACAATTTGTTGGCTTGTCTTCTCATTTCTTTTTGTTTGTTGTTTTTTACTTTGTGTATTTGTTTTTGTGTTTCTTGTAATGGAAAGCTCCCTTGTTTCTAGGATGTTAAATTTTTTATCTCATGTCCGCTAGTGTTCTCTAGGTATTGCTAACCTTTGGCATTTTCCTATGTCTTAAGTTCTAACTACTTCCATTTATCTGGATGGAAAGTTGTAGTATATTTTGCCCAGTGCTCAGTTCTCCAAGAATGGGCTACAGTATTATTGATACCTCAAGGCAATCCAGATACTGATATCCTAAGAAAACCAATTAATAGCTAAACTTGTATCATTTCATTATAATATAATTTCAGCATCAATTATAGCATTAAGTATAAACTGATTATTTACAAACCATAAGGATCACCCTTAGCCATACAAAAGAGATCTATATTTACTATGTGAATGGTAAGGCAAAGCAAATATTGATTACTACTGACCTACCATAAATGTCTACTAAATTGAATAACTTTTCCTACACTAAAAATAGAAGAGCATGTGTCAAAAATAGTGTGAATTAAACTAGCTATTTAGAGATTCATGAGGAAGATAACTAGAGGAAAACCTGGAGGAATTAATGAATGAGATGACTGCCATGCCAGCCTTACCCCTGAGGAGCAGTGAGATAGCAATTGAGACTGGTCATGGTGGTGCATGCCTGTAATTCCAGTTCTTGGGAGGCTGTAAACAGGCGGATCACTACGAGTCTGATCTATGCAGCAAAACCCTGAATACCCTGTAGACCCTTCTCTAAAATAAAATTTTTTAAAAATCAATGGGCTATGATAAAAGGGAGAGAAAGTGAAATGAGGTCCTACTGAGGACTAAAAGGAACTACATGGTGGTAGAGAACAGTTGCAGGAAAGAACCAAGGATAAAAGGTAAAGAACAGGGCCCTGCGGAATGGCTCAGTGGTCTCAAGCGCCTGGTTGGGAGCTTGGGTGGCTTCAGGGACCGCGGTTCGATCCCCGGCACCACATGCTACGCCAGCCCTGCCCTCAGGGCAGGCTGAGCCGGCCATAAAAATAAATAAACAAACAAACAAAAGTTCTGAAGCAAACAAACAAAAATAATAAAATAAAAAATTCTTAAAAAAAAAAGGTAAAGAACAAATACAGCGAATAAAGAGAAGAGAAGCAGGTACAATAGAAAAGGAAAAAAAGGTGAAAAAATTAAAAGACAAATAGAATAAAACTCAGTGGAGGAAATAAAAAATAACAAAAATAGAAAACAGAATAAAAGATTGAATCAGTGACAAAATTTTGTTTTGAATCAGTGGTTTCTTTCCAAAAATCTGTGCATTAGGGCAAATGACAATGGTTACAGATGCCAACTCCAAAGCAGAGCCGGAGCCCAGTCTGCAGAGGGCTGGGAGGTACCTGCCAAGAGCCAGGGGTAGTGGAGCTACGGGTGGCACCTAGAGATCATCCCCAAATATTTCTATCTGGGAATGCATGCATTGTGAAGTGTTATTTTTCCTGCTGTAAATACTGCTTAAGTTATATTATTAACTACTTTGATTTATATTTTCTTTGGGCTTTCCCCTTGGAATTATGCTATCTATCCTGCCTCATTGGCATAATGCTAATTTTGGAATTAAATTCAATTTGAAATTATTAATATGCTGTATATATCAAATTTTGCCTTTAGGAAGAGCCAACCATTTTATAAACTTCAAGAAGTCAAGATTCTTGCTCAATTTCTAAATGATGTTGGAAACGTATCAAGAATTGTTTTGAGATATTTCCAAAGTTCAAATTTCCACTGTTCTACAAATAAACATAGGATCCAGAGTCTCATGTTAAAATCACTAACATATCCAGAAAGGTAAGAAAGTGAAAAATTTTCCAACATGTTATCTTAACTATTCCTTATTAAAAATGATTTAAAATGCATAAACAAATATCTGTTTATGATTTATTTTACAATATCTTATGTGGAGATATTAGAATGCCATAAAGGTATAAAATGCATCTTCTGGCTTGCCTGAAATTTGTTTTGGAAGCGTATTATCCAAATAAGAATGAAAACATCTGGTTATTACACAAGGGAACAAAAAAGAAAAAGTGTGATAAGTATGTCCGTTAGATATTCATGAATATTTTCTTTCATGTTATATAAATTCACAGAGTGTTTGAAAGTTTCTGTATACAGTCCTTTAGGTGAAGTCCAATAGCTAAAGCCTGTAATGACATGATGCTCACAGAAGGTGAAAGCCTAGGGACTTCTGGTGACACAATTCTCGTTTCCTTCTCCCAGATTCATTGCCTTTTAGCTATTCCGAGGTTGCTTTTATTTGCTGTAGCTAAGATTCAGTAGGGCTGGGCAGAATCAGCCTCAAGAAAACCTATACAGACAGGAGGCAGGCAGGCTCTGAGATACACACTACGGCAGCAAGAAGAGAGCTGGCTCCTTCTACGTTGGACTCATGTCTTGATTTGTCACTTATAACATCAGTCTCTCCATTAAAATATTACATCATGATGATGGCTTGAGTACTATTGCCTTGGAGACAGGTGCCCTTGAACGAATTTTTCAGCTCATTTAATGAGCTGCTCTTTGTTTCATGTTCTTGTGAGCAGCTTTCTGGTCCTCTTGGTACTGGTGCTCATACTTGCTACAGAGGACTTAGTATTTCCCCCAAGAGATGCTGTCAAAGTGGGAAGGGCCTATTTTACGAGTTGTCCACTTGCCAGTTGAATACATGAGTTGCTGTGGTGGTAATCACCAGCTGATAGAAGATGTGGATTACTTGGACTCTCTTCTTCATTGGCCTGTGATGCTTCCTTTTTATTTCCCTTTTTATTTCTGTATTTTCCTTTTCCATTACCTTCTTATGAATGTCAACCATATTAAATGAGAATCTATGGTAATAAATACAATAAGTGATAAGAATATACATTTATATGAAGTCTATATCAATAGAAAGACATTTTGAATTGTCAGTCATTTTATAGCTCTTGGAGTGATAACATTTAGTCATTTGAAAGTAAATGAAATGCCACGACAATAAGCATTCATTCACTGCTGCTTGCTTTTGATAGTAATACATTGCCAAATGCCAAAAAAAAAAAAAAAAAAAAAGGAAATTTTTGTTTGTAATATTTAGCACTATCGTTGCTTGCTAAAAGTACATAATGGTATTTAGAGCAGTGATGTCTTAAGGGATATAAACTATAAGTGTAAGCAATTTCAGGCTTCAAGTGACCTCTGTGTTTATTATTTTTAAGGTGCAAAAATTCAATTACTTATAAGAGTAGAAATCATATTAACAGCTTCTGAAAGGTAGACACAGCGAGGGCTGGTACACCGCCACGTTGCCCTCACCCAGCGATGGTGAGCCTATGGCACGTGTACCACGCAGGCTGTCTGTAGACACAGCGAGGGCTGGTGCACCGCCTTGTTGCCCTCGTCCAACGATGGTGAGCCAGTGGCACATGCATGCCAGCAGGCTGTCTGTATCTCAGAAAGCTTGCCCACTACTCCCTAGACATCGCCTGTTCCTTTCAAATGTAAAGACACTGAACGTGAATAATGCAGTCTATAGATGATACAGTGGCACCTTCTACTTCTAGAATTTGGAGGATTCTTGTTGGCTACCAATGAAGTTTTCTCTCTATTGATATCATTAATTGAGAAATAACTACTATTTCTTTCTTAATCCAGAAACGCTTTGTCTTAGTTATTCTTCTCTCATTGCTGGAACAAATTCCCCACACTCAAAATCAGGGAAGGAAAAGTTGATTTAGCTCGCAGTCCCTAGAGGTTTCTGTCCATGTTCATCTGGCTCCAAGGCAGGGTGGCAGGAGGCCGAGGGCAGCCTTTCAAGGTGGTCCCTAAGAGGAAGAGGGAAGGGGGAGGTAGCAGCAGCTCAAGCTGCTAAGTTCTCTTTCTCCGTTACATTAAAATGCAAATCTCCTGCCCCAGGGGAGGGGCAGCACCCATTCCCATGATGATTACAAATTTCCGAAGCTGCCCCATGGCTGCAGGAGGCTTTGGGGACACCTGTTCTCAAACCCTAACATGCTTCTTCTTTTTCCTTCTAAATAAACATCCAGAAGCTTATCAGCCTATAAGCTGAAGACACAAGAGAAATTTACTCTCAAACATGGAAAATAAATAGAAACCCAGAATAATTGTTCTTTTATGCACATGGATAAATGCTGAGTTATGTACTCATCATTCAAGCTCAAATCAAGAGGAAAAATAGCAGAAAAACAATAATATTGTCCATAATTTTGTATCAGAAAAATAAAAAAGTAGTTTTAGAAATAAGGCCACCATTTAAAGACAGCAATTTTTTAATTAATATGTTGTACTTACTTTAGAAAATAATATGTATCAGTGGTAATGAGGTTGTGAACCTTGATTATATTATAGAAAAGAAACAACGACACATTTGCTTCAGGCTTATAAGCACGTAAACAGGATGATTACAATATCGCTGGGATAAGTCACTCACTTGTGTCTAATGATGTACTCATCCTATTATGTAAAATTGACAATGAAGTGCATCCAGGAAATTTAGGGCCTTTGCGCCTTTAGCCAGAAGAAGTGTTGCAGAAGAAAGGAAGGGTTTTCGTCAGTGCACACGTTCATTTGGGGAAATAGATGCAGTGTTTATGTACTTATTTCTTGATAATGGAGGACACGTGTGATCTTTCTACTGCATGTAGTTCCCCTCCCCTGCCTCCCTCCCTCCTTTCGCATTTGCAAGATAAACACAGATAGACAAATCCTGTTCCCTGATAACTTAGTAAAGCTACATTTGCCAACATCCGAAGATATTATATCTGAACTGGTACTTTATTTTTATTGCTATATTATTAAAATGAAAATTCTAGACTCCTTTTATGAACTCAAATGGAAAATACTGTGGTGTATTAAGTCAATTTTCAGGAATAAAAGTATAGTTCTCTAAATTAATATTTTTATTACTTTAAGCAGTTGCATTTAAAAATTAACATGACGAATTAAAGAATCTCCTGAGTATTAAAAGCATGTTCAGTGGAGCTTTGAGCCTGCTGGGAGGAGACTCGAAGTAAGGGTCCCTGGAACCAGAGCTGTGCAGGGGGGAGCTGTGTCCCTCCTGCGTGCCTGGTGCGGCTCGGTGTCCTTGGTTCCTCCTTTTCCTGTTATCAGCCCTGGAAATTCCCATTTCTGGCTAACATTTTTGTTGTTTGTTTGTTTTGCTCCCACTGGTATTTTTGAGTTTTCAAAATTACTGGCCAAGAACTGGTAATCTTGTATCTGAACAAGAACACAGTGCCTTGCTGAAGACGGACAAAATCTCCTCAAGACATTAAATACTTCAGGTGTTTTTTTCCCACTTTGCTAAGAGGCAAACATATTATGAACGTCAAGGCAAAAGCTGTCCACACAATTCACTCTTGTTCTTCCCTGGAGGCAGCCATGTTAGACTGAGTCCCCGGTCCTTAAAATGTGAATTCGACTTTTAGTATCTAAGTAAATCTCTCACATAATTTAGAATAATTTTATGAGTCAGCAATGACTCATTCAAGTGGAGCATGTTCCACCCCGCAGGCACCACATCTGCGTTAGCCCTACCCAAACGGAAGGAGGCGGAGTGGCATGGATCCCTCAGGTCCCTTCCAAATGCCTGCATTTGGAGAATTAGTGAGTCACAGACCTAGGGCATTCTGATATTAATTTGCGAAAGAGATAAAGTTCGCTATTTTACTGATCATTACTGCTGTCTTTTTCTCTTTCACAGACCACCGGTTTGCAGCTATGATTTTGCACTTAAAGAATCAGAGGAATTGTATCTGAAGCCAGTCACATGTACAAAGAAGATTTAAATTACTTCTAACAAACGCAACATTTTCTGCTGAATCGAAGGATTTGTAAATGAGAATGATTTTAATTTGTCTTTTGGAATGTATTCTTCTATCTGGGAGTTAGATGTTTTATTTCTCGAATCAAAAGTATAGAAAATTAAAAAATGCATATGCAAAATATTCAGAGTATTTTTGTTTCTTTTGTTCATTACAGGAAATTGAACTATGTACTTTCAAGCTAAGCTACAACTTCAGGCCACTTTGTAATTTTATTGTGAGCCAGACTTTCACTAAGTAACTCAGTTGCTCAGGTAACACTCAAATTTGTAATCCTCCAGCCTCACCATTTAGGAGTTCTGAGATTATCAAGGTGAGCTGCTAGGTCAGGCTACATTCTGATTTTATTCTAAAAGCTTCTTAGTTCCATTACCTTATATGTGTCCTACAATATTTACCACTTACTAATTTCCTTGGCTGTTTTCATAAATGAATATATTAAACTATTTTTTTTTTTTTACTTTTTGTCAGTTTCTATAATTTTTCACAGCGCGTGCTGTCAGTACACGTGATGATGTTTCTCAGGTGAGTTGGCTCACGTGTGCAGCCTCTCAGCTCTGTTCCCCTCTCCTGTCTCTCTCCCTCCTTTCACATTTGCAAGATATATTCTTACATGCAAAATAGGGGACCTTATTGCTTCATGTCACTGTTTAGTCAGTATCATTTTTACCTTGAATTTCAGTGACAGAAGTTATGAACATTTAGTTTTAATTTCTAAGTTTGTCATTTGGAGCAATCACTTGACTGAAGAGAACCTTGTACTTGCAAACAGTATTGTTGGTCATGTTTTGTAAATAAAGATTTTGTTTCAGGGAGCATAATAAATATTTGTATTAATATACTATGATGCTCAAGGTCATTTTTTTCATATATTTTAGTACAGGGCCCACAGGGTCTCACTACGTAGATCAGACTCATCGTGATTCTCCTGCTTTCAGCCTCTCAAGCACTGGGATTACAGGCTTGTGCCACTGTCTCAGTGGGCCCCAGAGGTGGGGCTGGCATGGCACTCCAGGGATTGAAGCCTGGCCACTGCACCTTGCCAAAGCAGGGGCTTTAGTCTCCTCACTAAACAATGATGTGATCCTAAATGAAATTATCTCCCCGTGTCCCGGCCACCTGAAGAAATTTCACGCACATTGATTCAATAAAGTACTTTGAATAGCATCTGCTTGCAATGATGACGGTAAAATTAGTCCGCCTATGTTCTGTGTTATTGAAACAAATACATCTAACACAACAAAAACCTAGGATGTTCTTGTCCTTTGTGTTTTCTCTACAGCTGAAGAAACAGCAGCATAGAGATTTAGTTAGCATCACACCCCCTCCCCCCCAGTATTCAAAGCTACAAAGTTTTGGGTCCTGGGCTTGATTGCTAGTTTATGTGTTCCTTCAAAGCTTATAGTGTATTGTTCATATCATTTACCTCTTTCTACTTGCCTGTTCAGTCTGAGAATTCTTACACTAGGACTCTTTCCTATTTGTGCCCCCAAGTTTGTTTTATGCATACTGCTGAAACAGCAATCCAGCTTCTGTGCTTCCCTGTGTTAGTTTACTAGGACTGTAACAAAATATCACTGTGAGAGACTGAAGTGCGGAAATTTATTCTGTCATGGCGGCAGAAGCCTGAAGCCTCAGACCACACAGGCTGCGGGTTGGGTTTCCTATGGGGCCTCCCTCCCGGACTGCCATGCTGCTGGGCCTTCAGAAGGATTTTCCTCTCCCCACGAGAATTCCCGGTGTCTCCGCCATCCGAATGTCTCCTTAGTATGGGTTAGCAGTTACCTTGGACTAAGGCCCACGCTAACAGCCTAAGTGTGCTCTGCAGCCCTCCATCCCACAGCCCTCTGGCTGTGTCCTGCAGAAATACCTTGGTCCTCCTGCACCACTTAGTCACCTGCCCATGAGTTCCTTATACTCTTAATAAAAACACAACCCTTGCAATTTATTTTTCGCATGCTCCTTAATTTGCCAGGTGTTTCTAGAAGCTTCTGAGTTTTAATTTGACATGAGTGATATTTAAAACAAAATAAAATACATGGGAGATATCTTACTAGGAAAAAGAATACTTAGTACTTCTGATTGCTGGATCTCTCTGGGAACTGAAAGACAGTAGTCGACTTCTGTCTCACGACTTTGTGGACCCCACCACCCCCACAACAAGCCTTCTTTGCTCCAGGCAACACACGCTTCCAAGGACAACTCAACATTGCAAACTTACACAATGCTTATGGGACTTCACGTTTCTGTATCTTCTGGGGAGTCTTGTTTCCCCTTTCCCTTTTATTATAGGTAAAGTCTTGCCTAGATTGAAAGTCTCCAAGTTTACATTCATGATGTGGTGGGCAGTAAGCTACTGTGACCATCAAGTGTAACGCCCCAACAAATATTCTTTATCGTGTTTTTCCAAGTTTGTGGAAAACATAGATCAGAAATAGAAGGAGGGTAAATTTCAGCTTTTATTCTCCATTTTTTTTTCAGGAAGGAGTTCAAACTCACGACCTTGCATTTGCCAGGCACACACTTGTGCCATGGAACTATCTCCCCAGTCCCTGAAGCTTTTATTAAGGACATTTGTTTCATAGTAAATTTCTGGAAAAATAAAATGGCCAGCATGTAGAAAGTATTTTATATGTGGATGACTTGAGTTTTAGGTCAGATGAAAATAATAGAACTAATTGATTAAAATTTTTTCCTTTTTTCTTTCTTTCCTTCTTTTTTTCCTTCCTTCTTTCCTTCCTTCTTCTTTGACAGGTACAGTTGCTAGGTTGTTCAAATGGGTTCAAACTTATGATCCTTTTGCCTCAGCCTCCCAGAGTGCTGACATCTTCAGTGTATGCAACCAAGCCCAGTTAAATTCTTCATCTTTTAGGATGTCATCTTTCAAAAGTCACAGTCTGCCATAATACTGCTTCAAGCATTAATCCACCCAAAATTATCAGTGAAAGAAAATATTGTCCTTGTTTCCCACAATGAGCAACTGGAATTGGGAAAAGTCAAAGGCCATGGAATTTTTGTGTGTTATTTAGAAAGATAACACAATAAAGATACAGATAGCATCATTTAGAAGGCTGTGGTTCCTTTTTAATGTACAGGACAATCTCATTGTGTATCTTGCCAAATGACAGAAAGCATAATTACATAAATGCACTTATAATTACTTAATAAAAATGTGCATCATAATATATATGGCTTACATATTATTCTGTCTTGTCACATTACTAAGCAAGAACAAACACATGATGAACACTGCATTGGTTTTCCATCCCTGTGACAAAACATCTAAGAAAACCAAGGAGGAACAGTATATTTTGCCTCCGACTATGTCCTGGTGGATGGTAAATTGGCCTGATCTGTTGTGGGTCGGGGGTAGGCCGAACTTCATGGGAAATGTCTCAGATAACTGTCTTGTTTCTGAGACAGAATACTCAGCAACCCAAGTTAAAGGAGGGAAGATAAGCTAGCTCACAGTTTGTAGATGTTTCAGTCCATCACCACGGTGGTATTGCAGAAGAAAACAATTCAGGGCAGGCAGAGTTAGCAAAGTAACAAGAGACCACTCGTTTTTCTCTATCCCTTATATTTATCCAGCCTATGGAGGGCAGGTAGCACTCACACACTTAGTCCCAGTGCCCTTGATCTTAGCCTTGAACCATGAAGCAATTCCAGCATTGCATACTCTAGATCCAGCCACCTCTATACAAGGCTCACCTATGACTGCCCACTATATTGTAATGATCAAAGCAATATATTTTCAGAACCAAGTGACTCAGAGCAGTGCATCCATCTCTGAAGAAACTTTTAGGGCTGGCAAGATGGTTCAGTGGTCTAAAGTGCTTGCTTAGGTGCCTGCTTAAGTTGCTTAGGCAACCACGGGGACCTCGGTTCAATCCCCAGCACTACATGCTGCACTAGCCTCACCCCCAGGGCAGGCTGAGCCGACCATAGTATATGAAGAAAATTTTATTACCAAAGATGAAACACAATTTCATGAAACAATGAACACTGAACATAGACCGTGGTTTTCTGCCTTATTTTCCCATAACCTTTACTAAAAGATAATGATTGACATTTGTGGATTTGAAAGTACTCAGAAACTATATTGGAGCTACAGTAAAACTATATCACTAGAAGTGCTATAGTAATCCTTGCTTCCCTTTTATATGAACAAGTGAAGGCAATAAAAAAGAGAATCAAAAAATCTATGCAATCTATGAAAATTAATCAGTTTTCCAAACTCTAAGGCAAATTCAGAAATCAAACATGAAACACTGAATCAGACAGTATGGCTAGAAAAGGGGGCTAAAAGAAATGAGTGATATCCTCTGTGCTCATGTGAAGGAACATTGTCACTTATCTACTGGGAAATAATTATTTTCTGAGGCCGAGAAAATTTTATTATCCATTATCTTCTTCTTGTATATTCACTGTGTAATAACCAGATGTCTCCAAACCCAGAGAAATTAAGCTAGAGTAACAAATATAAGGAAGTTATAAAAGCTTGCTTCTTTGGGTGCATTGTTTCACTAATGAGCCCAAGTTAGTTAGAGCTCTTTGCAACTCATGCAACTCCTCCTCCTCCTCATCCTCCTCCTCCTTGTCCTTGTCTCCTCCTCCTCCCCTCCTCCTCCCCTCCTCTTCCTCCTCCTCCCCTCCTCTCCTCCTCCTCCCCTCCTCCTCCTCTCCTCCTCCTCTTTCTCCTTCTCCTCCTCC
>PVJA010045248.1:0-15745 GCA_004027025.1 Myocastor coypus
AAAAAAAAAAAAAAAAAAAAAAAAAAAAAAAAAAAAAAAAAAAAAAGGTAGAAAGACCTTGTTTCCAAATAAAACAGGTTAGAAATGTAGCTCAGTGAGAAGAAACCCGAATTTGACCTCAGTACAGAAACAAAAGGAGGAAAGGGAAAGGAGGGGAGGGGAGGAAGAAAGAGAAAGGAGAGAAAGAAAAAATCAGCATCTTTAAACAAGGAAGAGGAGCTGGGAAGATAGCTCCGAGGAACAAGTGCCTGCTGGGCAAGTGCAAGGTCGTGAGTTTGAACCCTGGTCCCACAAAAAAAAATAAAAATAAACAAGGAAGAAATTTTGTTTTTTTTCTCTATGGCAAACCAAGTAGCAGAACAGCTGAGAGACGTGTTAATGACCCTCAGTGGAGTCACAAAAAGCCAAAGATGGGGCCTGGCAGGATGGCTCAGTGGTCTAAAGCACCTGCAGGCGGCTACAGGGACCACAGTTCAATCCCCAGCACCACATGCTGCTCCAGCCCTGCCCTCAGGGCAGGCTGAGCTGGCCATAAAAATAAAAATTAAAAAAAAAAAAAAGTTCTGAAAAAAGAAAAAAATAAATAAAATAAAATATTAAAAAAAAAAAAAAAAAAAGCCAAAGTTACTTCAGACTTTCTACCTCACCGTTCCCAGCGTGTTTACCTATCCCTTAACCCATGCCTCATGATACTTTAATGGGAGTCTGGCTTCTCACAGAGCCATGTCCAGCAGCACAAAGCTATGGCTCTCTTGTCTTGTTTTTCCCCAAGTCCCCCCACAGCCTTCCCCATGTCTTACTGGCCCAGATTAGATCAGGGGCCTAAGTCCGCACCATGCATCAGCAAGGAAGATAGGAACACATTGTCAGTTCAGTGTCAGACCTGGACCAATCATGATTTACTTTTAGGGTAGGAAGGCTCAAGAGTGGGACAAAAAGTCAGGCATGACAGCAAGGAAGAAGAGGGTGGCACTGGGAAGTCAGTGGGTCGTAAGTTTATGCTCTGGCAGTATTACCCCACAGTAGTGAGCAGTCAGGAAGTTGACTTGAGGAGTCATGAAATAGCTGCTTGTCTTGTGGTCTCATTCTTATGTTCCTGCCATGAAGTGAAGAGGAGTTCATAGTCACAGACTGCTCCCAAATTCTGTGATCTCAACTCAGTGACCCTGCAAGAAGACAAGTTTCTCCCAGCTTTGGCCTGAAATGTCCAGGGTCTAGCTGGGCTTAGCTCACTGCCATCTCTCTCCAAGGCCTAGGGTCAGAGTATGTAAGGGAGCCCCCATATCAAGCCTGTAAAGAGAGCAAGGCCTGCTGGATAGAGCAAGAAGATAGATCCTGTACAAGCTTGGTAACAGTGATGTCCCACAAGCTTTGGTGAGTGAGCCTGGGAGGTTGAAAGTCAGAGAAGCCAGCCAGGTGTCTGGATTTTCCTGGGTCATGAAGAACCTAAGCAGTGCACAGGGCAGGGTGAATGTCAGGGAGCGTATAGCTTCAACAAAAGACCTAGGGCAGGAATTGGGAGATTGGGAAGAGTGGGGCTCCCTTAACTGGGTTAAAGGAGCCGAGGCCAGGCTTAGAGAAGCCAAGAATGCTATGCCTAGGAGCTTGGGCACTGCCCAGCAAGCAGCACATGCACTATTGTAAAGCGTTGAACAAGGAAATGATGTTGACTTGCTTGGTTTTTGGTGCTTGAAAGCTGATATTCTAGATTGGAAAGAAAACTCACTCCCTTCTGCTAGAAGCAGAGTGCAAAAGCAACATAGTTAACATATATGGTAGCTGGGCACATATAGTCCCAACTACTCAGAAGGCAGAAGCAAGGGGATCACTTGAGCCAGAAGTTGATGTCCAGACAGAGAAACTCAGTAAGGCCATGCCTTAAAAAATAAATTGGGGTGGGGCCAACAAGATGGCTCAGCAGTATAAAGCTCTTGCTTAGGCAAGCTTAGGCAATCACAGGGACCGTGGTTCAATCCCCAGTACTGCATGCTGCACCAGCCCCACCACCAGGGCAGCCTGAGCTGGCCGTTAAAAAATAAATAAAATAATGGGGCCCAGTGGGATGGCTCAGTGGTCTAAAGCGCCTGCTTGGGAAAGCTTGGGCGGCTTCAGGGACCGAGGTTCAATCCCCGGCACCACATGCTGCGCCAGCCCTGCCGTCAGGGCACGGGCTGAGCCAGCCATAAAAATGAGTGAATAAGCAAATAAAGGTTATGAAACAAGAAAAACATAAATAAATAAAATTTAAAAAAAAACATTAAAAAAATAAATAAATAAATAAATAAATAAATAAATAAAATAAAATAAAATGGGCCAGGGGCCCGGCGGGATGGCTCAGTGGTCTAAAGCGCCTGCTTGGGAAAACTGGGCAACTTCTGGGACTGCAGTTTGATCCCCGGCACCACATGCTGCACCAGCCCTGCCCTCAGGGCAGGCTGAGCCGGCCATTAAAATGAGTGAATAAACAAACAAAGGTTCTGAAACAAGAAAAAAATAAAAAATAAATAAAATTTTTTAAAAATGGGCAAAAAAAAAAAAAAGTAAGATGGGCTAAAAGTAAATGGGCTAGTGATAAACAGCTCAGCACAAGTGCCAGCCTGGCAATCAAAAGGTCCTGAGTTTAATTCCTGGTACAAAAAAGAAAATAACTGCATATGTTAAAGTCTATCTGTGGGGTTTTAAATCCAGAGCTTGGCCTCTTGCTGATTGTGTGACCTCATGAAGGGGACTTAAGCTCTGGGGCTTGGTTTCCACAGCTATGTGGCACAGGCAGTAGTCTTTGAGTGGTACCAGGAATTGAGAGGGACAAAGCAGAAATCTGTAAGTCATTGTGCACTGTGCATTTGTGCTGTTAGCTCCCGAGACTGGAGGCATCTGGATTATATCAGGGGAACACAGGCTTCCCTCCAGTTCTGTGTACATGCTGCTGCTAGCCAGTGCTGAGCCACAGCACCACCCCAGCTGCAGGGAAATGCAGGTCTAGGGATCATGATGGGAAAGCTACCCCACACTGTCAGGACTGGGTTCAGACCAGAAGCATGGAGCAACTCTTAGCTGTGTGTGCAGGTCATCTCAGCTGCACCTCAACTCCATGGGCCACTTCCATTAATACACAAATTTCATATGGGAAAAGTAAGACAGGTGAGTGACCAGTGTGGAGCTGTAGGGGGCTGGGAAGATAGCTCAGTAGAATAAGCGCCTGCCTGGAGAGTGCAGGGTCCTCAGTTCAGTCCCCAGTACTGCAAAAAACAAGTAACAGCAGAACAGGCTTCAGGGCCAGATGTGGTGGCACACACCTGTAATCCCAGCATTTGGGAGGCTGAGGCAGGAGGATCAGTGCAAGTTTGAGACCAGCCTGGGATACAAAAAGTGAGCTCACAGCCAACCTGAGCTGCATAACAAGACCCTGTCTCAAAAAGACCAAAAAAACAACAGACTTCAAGCATTAAAGCCCACATGTAATTGCTGTCCTGCTCACAGGCTGCATAAAATCCTGCTATCCCTGGACACAAGAAGGTGTTTGTACTTGAAACTGTATTTGTCCCAACTGACTGTGCAGCAAAACTTCATGTGACAGCTGGGAGTGATGGCTTCTGCCTGTAATCCCAGTACACAGGAGGCTGAGGCAGGGGTATCGCCATGAGTTTGAGGCCAGCCTGGGCTACTACTGAACTCAAGATATGAACTACATAGCAAGACCCTGTCTTGAAATAAATGACAACTACCCTAAAAGATAATTTCACAAGGTTTTTTGTTTTGTTTTGTTTTTGCAGGACCAGGATTCGAACTCATGACCTTGCACTTGACAGGCAGGCACTTGTGCCACATTAGCCTCTCACAAGGGGTTTTAAGAAAGGACTTGCTAGCTGGGCATGGTGGCTCATGCCTGTAATCCCAGCACTTGGGAGGCTAAGGCAGGAGGATCAGTGGGAGTTCGAGACCAGCCTGGGCTACAAAAGTGAGCTCAAGGCCAACCTGAACTGCATAGCTAGACCCTGTCTCAAAAAGACCAAAAAAAAAAGGAAAGGACTTGCTGGCATGTGGCCTTTTCTCTTTAGCATGAAGAAAAAATGTCCACAGCCCTGCTCACCCTGCTTCAAAATAGGTTGCCATTTGTCCACACCACTGGTATAGGGAAGTAGGAAGCCTTTGCATGTCAGTACTGGGTAGCTCTTTTTTCTTGTACACACTGAGCTTTAGGATCTACCCCACTGAATGAAAGAACACTATGTAGCTATGGTATAAAGTCCCTGAGATTCAATGCTGTGTGAGTTATAGGTCACAAAAGGCACAGTAACCTTAGGTCCATATGACCTCAACTCCTCTCCACCCTGGTCAGCTGTGATTCTGCAGTAGCTTGTGATCATCAGTCCCATCCCCACAAAAGAGTGTGTATGAATTGCAGTGCAGGGTGTGGCTGGAAGTCTGAAGGACTGGGCTCTGCTGACTCACCCATTCTGCCTTCCTGTGCAGTGGTGTTTCCCCAGGATCTGCTGGAGAAGGGCCTTGAAGCGGACAACTTCGCCATGCTGGGACTTGGAGATGTTGTCATTCCAGGTGATTTGGCTGGGAGGGGAGACTGCTGTGAGTGGTAGAAATGTTATTTTCTGGAAGCAAAAGATAACTGTGAAGCAGTTGGTGTACCCATTGGGAGAGGCAAATAAAAAAAAGGTCATCCCAGGGTTTGTTTGAAGGATTCTATCTCAGTGTACATGTAGAGCACCAGTCTGTGCCAGGTCTTGCACTGGGCCCTGGACAGATGGCAGTAAGCAAAAGCACCCCCACAGGGCCTCCAGTCTAGGGAGCTAACAGCACCCAGGACTAACAGCTAAATGTTGAATGACAGACTGACATACTGGGGCAAAGCCTGTTCCATGAGTCTCACACATGCACACACACTCATGTACACCCAGCTTCCCAGTGTTTATAGGGATTACAAATGTCATAGAACTGCCATAGTCCCAGCCATTGTCCCTGCCATTATTGTCTCCCCTCCACCACCACCCTACCCCATGCTGAAGGCTCAGGGAGAGCACACATCTTGTGACACCTGTGTGTGTGATCTGAACAGCAGAGGGACATGTGCACACCCATGTTCTGCACAGGTGCTCTGCCTACAGTCCCAACACAGGTGTCACCCTGTGCCTAGTCTTGGACACCTCAACAGCCCACACCCCAAGTCAGGAGCCTCAGATAGCTGAACTGTCTGCAGACCCAGGCACAGTGAGCATAGCAGGGCAAGCTTGTTCTCCTAGTCTCAGGCTTAAGGATTCAAAGAATAGCTCACAAAAAGTCACAAGTCTTGAGGACCAGCGGTATAGCTCAGTGGGCTAAGCACTTGCTTTAAGAAGCTAAGGGGCCAGGGTTCAATCCCTGGCATATCATGCCGCACTGTCCCCACTCTTGGGTACACTGAGCCAATGATGGAGTCTGGGTATGATGGCGCATGCCTGGAATCCCAGCACTTGGGAGGCAGAAAACAGTACGATCACTATGAGCAGAAGCTGCATAGTGAGACCCGGCATTAAAAAAAAAAAGTCTGCCTAGCAAATGTGAGGTCCTGAGTTCAATTCCCTGTACAAAAGAGGACCAGCCAAATAGCTCAGCAGATTAAACTACCTACAAGCAGGCACAGGGCCAGGGAGTTCAATTCCTGGGACTGGTGGCACACCTGTAATCCCAGCTCTTGGGAGGCTGTAAACAGGTGGATCACTACAAGTCTGATCTAGTAGTAAGACCCTGAACACCCTATAGACCCTTTCCTAAAAATTCAAAAAAAAAAAACAGGCGTGATGGTGCACGCCTATAATCCAAGCACATGGGAGGCTAAGGTAGGAGGATCACAGTGAGTTCAAGACTAACCTGGGCTATATAAAAGTGAGCTCAAGGCCAGCCTCAACTGCATAGTGAGACCCTGTCTCAAAAAGATAGAAAAAAAAAAAGGCATGGTGGTACATACCTGTAACTCCAGCACCCAGGAGGCTGAGGCAGGAGAATCATTGTGAGTTCAAGGCTAGCCTGAACTGCATGAGACCCTGTTTCAAAAAAAAGAAAAGGACAAAGGAAAAGGAATTAAAACATAAAAGCCAAGTCTTTTCCAGCATAGGAAACAGTAGTAATTGTAGTACTCAAGGTAATGCTTTTGTTCTCTGGATTTGGGCAGGCAAGCAGAGGCCTTCCTTTTTTCCTGGGAGGAAATACTCAGAAGCAAAGGCTATGTAGAAATGCACACACTCAAAACGAGCAGGGCTGGAATTCAGACAAGTTTGTCCATCTGGAAGAAGTTTATGCTCTGGAGGTCTGGTGTGCACCTCAGTGATAGAATGTGTGCTAGCAGTTAGCTGGCCCTGGCTTCAATCCCAGCACTACCGACAACAAAATAAGGTCACACTGTAGGAACTGCTCCTATGATAGTAGTGGTGCCGGGTCAGTTGTATCAGCACCAGTCAGTAGGCACCTGCTGTGCACTGGAAGCCTCCTGACGTGGAGGATATCAGCTGAGGAAACAGGTTTGGAGGCATAGTTCCACTTGCCTGGAGCACAGGCTTGGCTCCAGATTTCTGTGCTGCGAGGTGAGACTTGACTTTCCAGGACTAGATAGCAGCATCAGGTAGAAACAAAGCAAGTCCTCTAAAGTACATGCCCACACAGACCCAGTGTCCTTGCTGGACACAGCTCTGGGCTTGCATACACAGAGCATCCCTGCATGTCTGTCCCTTCCTACTCCTGGATGTCTCCAAGTCTTCTGCAGTCATAATAAACACCTATGCTGTGGTGTGAAGATGTGTTGAGCTGGAAGCTCTAGCAGAACTCTGGCCCTAGGTAACTAGAAAACAGTAATAGAATGCACTTGATTCCAAAAGGGCAGCTATGGGCCACCCTCTTTGCCCAGCTGCCAAGTCTTCACTTAGGACAGGCCCATTTACCTTTTTTTTTTTTTTTTTTTTTCCATTTGCCTCTTTGAAGTTAGTCATGTGCACCTGAGGTATAGCTTAGGGGTAGTATGCTCATCTACATGCACAAAACTTCAATACTCAGAAGAAAAGTATGTGCATGGATGTATGCATGTGTGTCACCAGTCAGTTCTTCTGACATTTCTGTGAGATTTGGCCTCTGTCTTATTGGAGCCTGAAGACTGGAAAGGAAGATAGACCCATAGAGGGCATGGTAAGGGGTGTGTATGACAGTTGCACTGTCTGTATCTTAGGGACTCTTAGGCTTTGGGAGCATCTGGGCTTGGTTTTGAAGGGTGAATAGGAGTCCCATGGATAGACAGTTAACTCCACTGTCCCTTTCTAATCAGGTAGCTGCCACAGACCTGTTTTGGGTTTTTTTGTTTGTTTGTTTGTTTTTTGTGGGACCAGGGTTCAAACTCACGACCTTGCACTTGCCAGGCGGGGCACTTGTGCCGCAGAGCTATCTGCCTGGCCCCCCCCCTTTTTTTTTTTAATAATTTTTTATTTTATTTATTATTTTTATTCTTGTTTCAGAACTTTTGTCTATTAACTCATTCTTTTTTTTTTTTTTCTTGTTTCAGAACCTTTATTTGTTTATTCACTTATTTTTATGGCCAGGTCAGCTCACCCCGAGGGCAGGGCTGGCGCAGCATGTGGTGCCCGGGATCGAACCACGGTCCCTGAAGCCGCCCAAGCTTTCCCAAGCAGGCGCTTTAGACCACTGAGCCATCCCGCCGGGCCCCTATTAACTCATTCTTATGGCCGGCTCAGCCCGCCCCGAGGGCAGGGCTGGCGCAGCATGTGGTGCCAGGGATCGAACCGCAGTCCCTGAAGCCACCCAAGCTTTCCCAAGCAGGCACCTTAGACCACTGAGCCATCCTGCTGGGCCCCTTACTGTTTTTTCTTGTTTCAGGACGTTTGTTTGTTTGTTTGTTTGTTTGTTTGTTTTTATGGCAGGCTCAGCCTGCCCTGAGGGCAGGGCTAGCGCAGCATGTGGTGCTGGGGATCGAACTTCGGTCCCTGCAGCCACCTAAGCTTTCCTAAACAGGCGCTTTAGACCACTGAGCCATCCTGCCGGGCCCCCACAGAGGTCTTTTTCAAAGTCTGTTTTTTGGGGTTTTGGTTTATTTGTTTGTTTTATTGCATCTGGGGTGAGATGGTGCGCCCAGCATGTGGGGTCAGGGATTGAACTCAGGTCATTGTACTTGCTAGGTTGGTGCTTATTCCTCTAAGCTATCTCTCCAGACCCTTCAAAGTCTGTTTAAGGGCCAGCGAAATAGCTCAGCAGATTAAAGCACCTGCTTAAGCAGACGTGGGGGCCTGAGTTTTGATCCCCAGCCTGCAATGCTGGTTCCCCAGCACCATCCCCAGGGAGCTGTGAGATGGTGATAGAGACTGGGTATGGTAGCTCACACCTGTAATCCCAGCTTGGAGGCTGAACACAGGCAGATCACTATGAGTCTGGTCTACATAGTGAGACCCTGTAGATCCGGTTTTTTTGGGGGGGTTTTTTGGGGGGGTTTTTTGTTTTTTTTAATTTTATTTATTTATTTTTCTTGTTTCAGAACCTTTGTTTGTCTATTCACTCATTTTTTTATGGCCGGCCCAGCCTGCCCCGAGGGCAGGGCTGGCGCAGCATGTGGTGCCAGGGATCGAACCGTGGTCCCTGAAGCCACCCAAGCTCCAAAGCAGGCACTTTAGACCACTGAGCCATCCCGCCGGGCCCCCTTTTTTTTGTCTTTTTGAGACAGGGTCTCGCTATGCAGTTGAGGCTGGTCCTGCGCTCACTTTTGTAGCCCAGGCTGGTCTCGAACTCGCACCAATCCTCTTGCCTCAGCCTCCCAAGTGCTGGGATTAGATCCAGGTTTTTGTTTTGTTTTTTTGTTTTTATTTTTGTTTTGTTTTGTTTTTAGACCCGGTATTAAATACATAATAAATAAGATTATACATTAGAGCTAAAGCAAGGATCTCAAAACATTAGCTACTATTCTCAATTGTGTTAAAAAGGTTACTCTTTTTACATATTCTCTCTGCGTATGACAGAGGTAAATACAGGCCCCCTGCCTAATCTAGCTTATGGCACTAACGTGCTTCCTGCCATTCTCAGTCACTCATCCTCAAACCACTCTTCATAAATGAATAAAACTTTTCACTATGGGTCAAGACCTTTGGTCCACTCAGCCATCATCATGCTAGACTCAGGACCCCTTGGCTCTCCATAACTACAAATATGCTTTAGTGTCTTTATTCCCACCACGTGTTGCACTAGAAATGGTAGATTGGAATTAATTGGGCAGGCATTACAAATATAAGCTTCTTGGGCCCTGAGACAAAGATTAGGAAGGACTATAATCATCACTGCTTTTGCTAATGTCCCAACATTCTGTCCCTTGGGTAGAGCTCAGAGAACTAAATTTGCTTACCCTGTGTCATCTGTACTTGGCAGCCTAATTCTTGGCAGGTCAAGACCCAATGTGACACAATATTATGCCTGGTTGAGGTGATGCCAGGCCAAAGCAATGTCCCAAGCTTTCCCACTGATGCAAGTGGAGAACCAGGATTTTTGCTAGCACTTAACAGCATGGGCCACACCCTGAGCCTAAATGGTTCCTCTGTGACTGGGAGCACCAGGTGGGAGCTGGATTAGGTTCATGGAGTTCAATAGCATGCTCTGTCCCTGTCTCCTCTAACCCAGCTCTCTCCCCACAGGGATCTTCATTGCCTTGCTGTTGCGCTTTGACATCAGGTAAGCAAGTGAAGCACTGCCTGGCAGGGCTTTTCCAGCAACTTTTCAGTTCCCCAGAAGAGCTGCATGAGGGACCAGACCCTCTACCTTTACAGCAGCCAAAGCCACCTATCTGATTTCTTCTGCATTCAGAAAGGCTGAGTGTTCCAAAGTGGGTTTTTTTTTTTTTTTTTTTTTTTTTTTTTTTTTTTTTTTTTTTTTTTTTGTCTTTTTGAGACAGGGTCTCGCTATGCAGTTCAGGCTGGCCTTGAGCTCACTTTTGTAGCCCAGGCTGGTCTCAAACTTGCACCAATCCTCCTGCCTCAGCCTCCCAAGTGCTGGGATTACAGGCGTGAGCCACCACGCCCAGCTCCAAAGTGTTTTTGTGTGGGCAAAAATGTTGAGTCAGAGGTATGAGATTGAATTGCAGGAAGACCTGGTGGTGTTTGCAGTGCTGTCTAAACCCTTGTCAAGTGACTTGGCCCTTCTAAACTTTAGGTTTCTCATCGTTAAGCCCATGGCCAGGAGGAGCTCCCAATTTGGGATTACAGAGACATCTGTGGAGATTGGGCTGGGTACAGCTGAGCCCTGGCCAGGGTTAGCTCTGTCCCTGCCCTTTCCTTTCTCAGACCTTTTTTTTTTATTATTTTATTTTATTTTATTTTATTTTATTTTTTCTTGTTTCAGAACCTTTATTTGTTTATTCATTCATTTCTATGGCCGGCTCAGCCCACCCCGAGGGCAGGGCTGGTGCAGCATGTGGTGCCAGGGATCGAACCGCAGTCCCTGCAGCCGCCCAAGCTTTCCCAAGCAGGTGCTTTAGACCACTGAGCCATCTTGCCTGGCCCGCTCAGACCTTTTTGATCCTTTTTTTTTTTTTTAATTATTTTTTATTTATTTTTTTCTTGTTTCAGAACCTTTATTTGTTTATTCACTCATTTTTATGGCCAGCTCAGCCCACCCCGAGGGCAGGGCTGGCACAGCATGTGGTGACGGGGAATCGAACCGTGGTCCCTGAAGCCACCCAAGCTATCCCAAGCAGGCGCTTTAGACCACTGAGCCATCCCACCAGGCCCTGCCTTTTTGATCTATTATAAAAATAGATCACAAGTGAGAGGAAGTCAGCTTAGGTCCCATGGCTATGTCCTTGTTTAATGTGCTATCCTTCCTGCTACAACTTTTTGTGTGATTGTGCACAATTTTGATGTGGTTCGTGAACTTTTTCTTGCCTAATTGCAGAAACAGTGTAGTATTGAGATTTTTTTTTTTTTTGTATTGAGATTGATAATAAGGATATCAGTACTGGTGTCGCTGAAGTCCAGCTTAGGGGTTGGAATGTAGAGCATGTACCTCCAGTGGTAGAGCATGCACAAGGCCCAGGTCTCATGGCCAGCACCTCAGAAACAAATTCAGTTTTAGAGCCAGTCAAATAGCTCAGTGGATTGAAGCACCTACAAGCAGGTATAGGGGTCAGGGGTTTGATCCCCAGCCTGTTGTGCCAACCCTAGCCCTGCCCCTGCCCCTGCCCCTGCCCCTGCCCCTGGGGTGTGCTGAGACAGCAATTGAGGCTGGGTGTGGTGGCACACTGTAATCCCTAAAAACAAAAAACGAAAGAAATAGAGCTGGGGAGATAGCTCAGTAAATAGGTACTTGCCTTAAGAGTAAAGCCCTGCCGGGCGTGGTGGCGCACGCCTGTAATCCCAGCACTTGGGAGGCTGAGGCAGGAAGATTGGTGCAAGTTCGAGACAAGCCTGGGCTACAAAAGTGAGCTCAAGGCCAGCCTGAAATGCATAACAAGACCCTGTCTCAAAAAAAAAGACAAAAAAGAATAAAGCCCTGAGTTAAATCCCTGGTACCACAAAAAAATAAAAATAAAAATGCAGCTTTCAGGGGAAATACCTTTTCAACACCACTCAAAGACATCTTGCTTATTTGAATAGTGCTAGTTTATGTGTCACTAACACTGGCTGACTCCAGCCTTTCAAAGCCCTGCCCATTCTAAGTAGAGGTGCATCTATTAGAACCAGCCAGCTCTAATCCTGGCTCTTGGCCTGTTAAGACAAAACCCATGAAAGTCCACAGGCTTTTTGGCTGCAGGCATATTTAGCTGCCAAGCCCCAAAGACAAAACTTCCTGATGGGCGTTCACAGGATAAAGGAGTCCCTTGGAGGAGTCATTGCATGCCCTGCTCCTGAAGTAAGTGGCTGCATCTGAGCCTCTCAAGAGTACAACTTGTGCTGGGCGTGGTGGCGCACGCCTGTAATCCTAGCACTCGGGAGGCTGAGGCAGGAGGATTGGTGCGAGTTCGAGACCAGCCTGGGCTACAAAAGTGAGCTCAGGACCAGCCTCAACTGCATAGCGAGACCCTGTCTCAAAAAGACAAAAAAAAAAAAAAAAGCGTACAACTTGAGGTTTGGAAGCAGCTAGACACGAAGAGGAAGAGGTTAAAAGTAGTCCACAAGTGTTAACAGAAGCTGTTGTCCATAGTGGGTTCTGCTCCTATGAGTGGGGATACACAGCCATGTGGGTGTTATTGTAAAGGGAAGTCAGGTAGTGGCTGTGCCTTGCTCATCTGGGGCAAGTCACCTCCAAGAAGCCACAGGCATGTGGCTGGTATCCATTTAGTGCCCACACGGGCTACTGAACTGCTATAGCCACTACACTTAAAGGAAAAACCAGGGGCCCAGCAGGATGGCTCAGTGGTCTAAAGCGCTTGCTTAGGAAAGCTTAAGTGGCTGCAGGGACCGCGGTTCAATCCCTGGCACCACATGCTGCACCAGCCCTGCCCTCAGGGCAGGCCGAGCCGGCCATAAAGATAGACAGACAGACAGACAGAACCACATGCTTTGAACTGCATAGCGAGACCCTGTCTCAAAAAGACCAAAACAAGGAGGGAGCGGGGGAATAACCTGCCTTTGCAGTTTCTGTCTTCCTATTTCTCAAAGCATGCTCAACTCCTGTCTAGTTCACTTGGGTTCCTGAGCCTTTCCCCGCAGGTATTCCATATTACTTTCTGTGGGGATGGTTTTGTTTTTCCACACAGGCTTTCCAGATTATTTTTATACTGGCCAAAGTTCTGATTATAGCACTTGATATTCACAGCCACCCACAAGATGGACTTGAGTTCCTGTCTTGCAGATGAGTAAACTGAGGTTGAAATGAGGAAGGTGACAGGTCCAGAGTCAAGGCTGCGGCAGTAGGAGAGCATACTGCCATCCAGCCCTCTGCTCAGTACACTCCTTCACCCCACCTCTCCCTGCAGGCTCTTCCCACTTTCTTCTCAGAAGGCTGCCCCACATCAAACCCTCCTCTTTTTCCCCATTCTGTCCTGCAGCTTGAAGAAGAACACACATACCTACTTTTACACCAGCTTCGCAGCCTACATCTTCGGCCTGGGCCTTACCATCTTCATCATGCACATCTTCAAACATGCCCAGGTGAGCAGGACATCTTTGGTGTGTCAGAAAGGCTTCACCACAAAAGCCACGCAAGGAGATTTATCTGTCACATGAACAAGCGGTACAGAGGCAGCTGCTCCTTCTTGTGTCAGAACAGCCATGTCTGATTATCCTGTCTTTCACTTGACATTGCATGGTGCTTCTAGTACTCCAAGTGACATAGGTACATTGGGAGCAAGAAGAAGGAGAAAAGGGCTGGGGATATGGCTTGGTGGTAGAGTGCTTGCCTAGTGTGCACAAGGCTCTGAGTTCAATCCCCTGTACCACTAAAAGGAAAAAAAAAAAGCACAGCAGCAATTGTTACCCCTTCAATAATGTGGGAACTTTCCTAGAACATTCTCAGCATGTTTTTATCCCCATCTTGAGACCAGGTAGATCAGTATCATCTGGCCACCTAGGCAGGAAAGAGGCTCAGCTTCCAGACTCAGTATTGAGAATAAGTGGAGAGGACAAGTTGAGTATTGAGTGTTTCAGCCCGGCATACCACACAAGCAGTCCCCTCACGTCCCTTGTATAGCCCAGCAGGCTGAGGCCCTGCTACCTGGGGCTGGGTCTCCAGCTACAGTGACTGCATCTTGTGCGGGCTGAGAGTCAGCATAGCCAGTAGAGGGCAGCAGAGAAGACAGGCTGGTACCACAAGCCCAGAGCCAGGCTCTGCCCACAAGAGTTCCCATGAAAGGAGGAACCCAGAGCTCAGCCACACAGCAAGTGTGACCAAGCCTGGGTCAGCATGGAGCCCACCCTCAGCCATGGGAAATTTGGTGTGGAGTGGAGGGAGCTCCATCCACTGTGAGCATCTGGGCAGGTGGCCTACATGACACTTCTCATTTGTTTTAAAAACAGAAAAAGACCAGTACAGTGACCCATGCTGCAGCCCCAGCTGCTCAGGAAGTTGAGGCAGGATTATGTGTTGAATCCCACCATGAACAGCTTAGCAAGATCCTGTCTCAAAAAGCACTGGATGTGGTGTGAGAGTAGGGGGCAGAGGTTAAAGCTGGATATGATAGTTCATGCCAGTAATCCCAAACGATCAGGATCCCAAATCAGAAAGATCCTAAATTCTTACTTAGCCTGGGCATTTCAGCAACTTAGCCCTTGTCTCAGGTTCTCAAAATTTTTAAACTTTTTTGTTGTTGTTAAAGTGTGGAATAAATAACAGTCCAGATCGGTCCAGTCCTCCTGCCTCTGCACTCTAGAGTGCTCAGATCATAGTGTATGCCACCATGCCCGGTGAGGAGCTTCCTTTAATCACAAGAGACGGGATATACACAGTGCCAGCAAACACAAGGTCCTACATTCTATTCCCAGGACAAAATTAAAAATCACAAGAGTCAGGTGTGGTGACACATACCTGTAATCCCAGCACTTGAGAGGCTGAGGGGAGAAGATCACAAATTCAAGGCCAGCCTGAACTATATATGCAAGACCCTATCTCAAAAAACAGAAAACATGACACAAACTGAGGCAGAAATACAGAATTTCTTACCAAAAAATATCATAAGAGATATCTTTTGATTGCCCTGTGTCAAATAAACTTTTACAGAACATCCAGGCACCCTTGCCCATAGGTAGAAAGACCAAGATCCTTAGCAGAACCACCTCTCAGTTCTGCTCATAGCACCCTGGGGCTGCACCATTGGAATGTGCTGTGAATTTCCAAGAAAGGGACTGAGGAATAGCTCAGTAGAATAAGCACTTGCAGCTGGGTGTGGTGGCTCACACCTGTAATCCCAGCACTCGGGAGGCTGAGGCAGGAGGATTGGTGAGAGTTCGAGACCAGCCTGGGCTACAAAAGTGAGCTCAAGGCCAGCCTGAACTGCATAGCGAGACCCTGTCTCAAAAAGACAAAAAAAAAAAAAGAATAAGCACTTGCCTGGGGACCTGAGTTCAATCCCCAGTCCGGCAAAAATAAAAATAAATTGGCAAGGAAGACTCCTGGACTGAAGAGCGGCAGTGTAGGGCCAGGAGGTTTTGTAGTCCAGAGCCATTCTCCAGGCAGCCACCAGGTGGCAGTCTCACCTGCATGGCTCCACTTGAAGGATCCCATTCCCAGTTCCAGGCAAGACATACAAAAGAGCAGTGGAGGATGAGTGGTGCTGTCCTTTGTGGGGCGCTGCAGCCCTGGGAGAAAAGGAAACTTGGGTAAGCCACACAGCAATTCAAGATGGGCCCTGCTAGTGCCTCAGCAGCCCTAGTCATCCAAGTGGGCCTCACTGAAAGTCCTCTTCAGGGAAGGGACTCACCTATGAAGGTCCCAGTGTTAGCCCTGTTCCAGTAACAGTCACCTCTATGCTGTCTCAGTCTCTTTCAAGAAGTGCTCCAGGCCAGGCCCCTTGCAGTAGTCCTTAGAAATGACCAAGAAGCCGGGCATGGTGGTGCATGCCTGTAATCCCAGCACTTGGGAGGCTGAGGCACAAGGATCTGTGTAAGTTTAAGACCAGCCTGGGCTGTTAGCCAGGCATGGTGGCTCACGCCTGTAATCCCAGCACTTGGGAGGCTGAGGCAGGAGGATTGGTGCGAGTTCGAGACCAGCCTAGGCTACAAAAGTGAGCGCAGGACCAGCCTCAACTGCATAGCGAGACCCTGTCTCAAAAAGACAAAAAAAA
>PVJA010045249.1:0-15729 GCA_004027025.1 Myocastor coypus
CCCACCGGAAGAAGCAAGACAAGCTGTGGTTTTCTTTTCTTTGTGTGTGGAGCGTGGGGAAGGTAATGGGGACTGAACCCCAGGCCTTTGCACTGAGCTCCGCCCCCACCCTCTTCTTATTTTCAGATAAGATTTTTCTGGGTCTCTGAGTCGCCCAGACTGGGCTCATACTTGTGATCCTTCTGGGGTTACTTATAGGGGTGCACCGGCATGCCCGCCTAAGCTCCAGTTTTTTGATCGCGAGTTCCTACACCGTCTCCTGCACCCCTGAGCTTCCTGGACCTTGTGTTCTGAGCAGGAGGGGCCCTAATCATCATTCATTCTGAGCCCAGCCAATGACAGCAGAGGCCCAGGGAGAAAGACGCCAACAGGGTCTCCTACCTTGACCCTCCGCCTATACGGGCCTCCTCCCTCCATTCCCAGGGGCCTCGCCTCCCCCGCCCTGGCCCCAGACTCTATTTCCGCTCCACCGCAGACACAGCTGTGGCCATTTGCAGCTGTTTACTGGCAGTCAGATAGAGAAGGGACTTAAGTAGAATATAAACTATCAAATTAAATTCCCCTCTTCAAATGCCACCGGATTTGCTCTACCTGAGAATTTCAACCAATGCTGGTAACTTCCTCCTTCCCCCTAATGCGGTGCAGCAGGAACATTTTTTGCCTGCCACAGGGCGCTGTGCTGATGCTGTAGCAGATGCTTCGAGCCGGCGGGAGATGTCCGCGCGCATGGGGGTTACAGTGCGTCACGGGGCAGCAGGCCTTCTCGAGCTCCAAGCGCTGCCATTAAGCAGGCTGGGAACAGCGTCATTTCCCAGAGCCGGGGGATCAGACAGAGGTGACCGAGAGGCTGTCTAGGAGAAGGGAGTCGGCCCATCCTTTAGGATGTTTTTTAAGGACTCTAGGCAGATTCCCTCCTGGTACTGACAAATAAAAGTAAAAATTGCAAAGCCCGTAGCATTGCCTGCAGATGGCCCGGTAATAAGCCAAAGGCATGGAACACAGTTCCTAGATATTTTCCAATATAGAATGGCTCTGGGCTGGGCACGTATGAGCTGTGTGACTCGGGAGGTCGCTTTCCTGCGGTGCCTTTTCGCTTCTCTACAAAACAGCTTCCCTGTGTCCGTCATGGGTAGGAGAGCGGTGCCAAGTGCGGGGAGCGCGCTAGGGGAGTTCCTCCCAGTCCCCACCCGCCTTTGCCTGCGCACCTGCCACCTAGGCTGGCACCATGGAACAGCGCCACTGCCTCTGAGAAGCCGTTCTTGATATTTTTCAGGTCTGCACCAGGCTCCTCTCCTCAGGGGCTCCCACTGCCTAGCACGACGGCCCAGGACCAAAACATAGCTCGTAGGCTTTGTAGGGCAGCCCCAAAACATGGCCAGACGGGCCAAGCCCGTGTGCCCCTTGGAAAGAAGGCTGGGCAGTGAGGTCACCCTGAAGGGACCTCTGGAGGTAGCAGAGGGGGTGCTATGTAGGAACCCGTGGCACTCCGGGGACCCAGGGCTGCTCCCAGCCCCAGGATCCTTCAGGAGAGAGAGGAGGGAAGGATGAGGAAAGATCTCATGGTTACCGTCACCATTTTCTAGGTAGGGAGGAGAGGTGGGGACCTTGCTGTGGTCACCAAGTGTCCTGGGTCTTTGGGTTTTTTGTTTTTGTTTTTTTTGTTTTTGTTTTTTTTTCCCAAGAGTTCATCCTGGGGAAGAGGAATCAGATCCCCTATAAGTACTTCCTTCCCAGGGTCTGAAACACTTCCAGCTGCCTTACTCTGGGCACCAGGAACAAAGCAGCGACCATCTTTCCTGAACCTCCATGAAGAGCCAGGCAGCACACAAATGTTCATCCTACTACTCTACACGGTAGCCAAGATTTGGCAGGGACCCCACCCCTTTAGCAGAAGGGCCCATTGAGGCACAGAGACTGGGATCTTTTTTACAGGAATACAGAGGCAGGAGAGTGGAAGAGCAGGAATGTGAGCTGAGGCTGGACTCCGGTATCCCTGTTCTTTCCACTCCACTGAGCCTAAAATGTGAGGAGGTGGGCTGGGGAGATAGCTCAGCACTCTAACCACCTGCCTGGGAAGCACAAGGACATAGGTTCAATCCCTGGTACCTCATGCAGTGCAGGCCCCTGAACACCAGGCACTCCATGTTGCCCCGAGACTGGGTGTGGTGGCACATGCCTGTAATTCCAGCACTAGGGAGGCTGAGAAAGGAGGACCACTATGTGTCCGAGCTGCACAGCAAGACCCTGTACCAATAAATAAATAAATAAATGATTTTTTAAAATAGCAAAAATGAAAAGAGGTATAGGAGGGAGGCAGAGACCCAGAGGCTGGAAATTGCAAAAGTACAGAAAAGCATTGCTCTAGACTCGGGGCCTTCTCCCTGCCTCCTCCTTCCACTCTGGATGGTTCCATCCTGAGCTTCCCGTCTGCTCCTGTTGAGAGCCAGCTTCCTGTTTCCACTCCTACCTTCGCTGAGCGTCCTTGGGCAGCCACTTGTCCCCGAGGCAGCGCTCTTCCTGTCCCTTGGATCCCAGCCCGAGCTCCCTCCAGGGCTCTCGCAAGCCCACGCTTCTCCAAGCTTTTCCCATCTGCATAGGGAGCTTGGCAGTGCAGCTCCAGTCAAGCGCAGCCCGTCCTGGCCGCAGCTCAGGGAGCTCTTACATCAGGACCAAGCTGGCTAGAGGCACAGAGCAACTGCAGGTCCTTAGAGGGGTGCTGGGGTCACTCACTGTTCACTAGGTGAGTAACTGAAGCCCCGGCCTGTGTCACCTGGGTAGACAGCTCTGCTCCTCAACCGCAGCAGGAGCCCCGCCCCCAAGGCATGGCCAGGAACACAACCTCCTCCTTGTCCAGTCCCTTCAGATGCCTCATTCGTATTACAACTTAACATAGATTCTTGATGCCACATCACACAATAAACACCTGCCCCCAGCACTGAGCTGCGGTAGCAGAGAGATACCTAAGATGTCTTCCAGGTCCCCTGAAGGGAGACGATGCAGGCGTTGGGCTTCGTGGCCTCGCTGGAGCTGTTCCTTCTACTCCTCTCTTCTCCAGCCACTCTCTGTCCCCATCTGCCCGGTATGTGCTGGTGCTCCCCAGGCTCTGGTTTCAGCCTGCCTCTCTTCTCACCCTCCCCTTAGGCCTGCAAATCTGAACCCCTGCTGGGGGTGTGCAGAAGCTCCCACAGCAGGCTGAGTGTCAAACCGCAGCTACTTACGAGCACACAGGTCATGCGCAAACCTACTCCTCGCTACAGGCACTGCGCCACACCCAGCCCACAAAGCGCTGTTTGCAGAGCGATGCTCAGAGCAGGGCTGGCCCTCTCCGTCGTGCTTCTCCCTGCTCCAAGTATTGATCTTCTTCTGTGCAGACAGTGCTCAAGTCTGAGCTTTGCAGGACACAGGCTCCTGCACCAGAGGGTTTATAGACACTCCCAGCTGCTCCTGGCCCAATATGGCCCAACTTAACGCACAACCCCTATTTCCTCTGCTTTTGCCTCTGTCCCTGCCCCTGCCCTACATGGGGCAGTAAATCAATCGATTCTTGCACTGACGAGTTCATAGGCGAGTGGACTGGACAATTCACAGGAGGAGGGGCTCAGCTGGAGGAGGCTGGTCACCTGAGAGGTGCTGGCCGTGGAGGGGCCCTTTCTCTGACTCCTTCCCCTTGTCACTCTACTTCCTGGCCCCCAAGCGACAAGCAGCTTTGCCTTCCTGCGCCCTTGGGCCATGATGGTCCTGCCTTGGAGGCCGATGACCATGGACTGAAGCCCCTAAAGTCATGAGTGACAGCAAACCTTGTCCCCTTAATTGTGCCTGTTGGGTATTTGTCCCTGCAATGGGAATGTGACTAATGCACTCTCTCCACGCATCTCCTTTGTCCCCTCCTATCTGGTAACCTATGCCCCGAGTCCTAGGGTCCTGCTTGGCTGCCCTTTCTCCCCTCACCCCATCTCATGACCCTTTCCTGCAGACTAACCTTCCCCCCTCCTCTCCAGCCCTTCTAGTGTTTGCTCCAGCTCCGCCTGCCCAGCTCATCCCCTGTGAGAGTCCCAGGGCCTCCTTGGTATTGTCTTGACAATACAAACCTAGGGCTCCTGGTAGCACAAATATCTGGAGCCCCGCCCCCACCGCCACACACAGCAAACTGGACTTGCCTTCCTCTCCTGTCCACCCCCTGAGCCACTGCTACACAGGCTGCCATCACTTAACAGGGCCACCTCCCCCGTGAGGCCATCCCTGATATCTTCCGGACCAGGCTCACTTCTCAGGAGCTCCCACTGTCTAGCACAGGATCGAACACTGCTTGTTCGCTTGGCAGGGCAGCCCTATGCGCCCACATGCACCGTCTCCTCCTCATATCCATCAGCCCTTCTGACTCAGGAAACAGAAAGAAGAGCCGAGAATGAGAACACACTGTCTCAAGCCATGCTGCAGGGACCCAGCCCTTCTGCCCGGGCCCCACGTCATTCCAGCGCACTCAGCTGGGAACCTCACAGTGGCACACATGGTGAGCAGGGCATCCCCATCATCTGTCACCTGACGGGCACACGAGCCTTTGCGGGATGTTCTAGCTCCACACTGACACTGCGCGCCAGGCTCTGTGCTAGGTCTGAGCTTCTGAACTGAATAAAACATTGTCCCTGACAATCCTCTTAGGGGAAAGAAGCTATATGGCAAATTATTAGATCTCCCTCCTACACACACGCACCAGCCCATATTCCTACTGTTCCCATTGCGTCCTTGTCCCCAACCCCTCCAACTTCTACTTGGGCTGCTGTGAGTCAATGACTTGCTTCCTGGCCAGAGAAATCAATCACACGGTCCCCTGGGTCTGCTCACAGGGACTCTTAAAGGATCCGCACAGGGAACCAGGGCATCATCGGGAGGAGCCGGCTGGCAGAGGGGAAGGCATGCGCACGCACAGAGGCCAAGAACAGCTTGTTACGGCCAATGCCAAACACATGCACACTCGTTTCTATTTCCGTCCTGCGTTGTGGACTGGAAGGCTCTGTCCACAGGAACACAATCCTGAACACCAAAGGGCGGACAGAGGAGGTATTTTGGGATACATGTGGCCCTTCCCGGGCCCACAGAGTCACACTGGGTGAGTGGCTGTCTCCGAAAAGCCAAAGCTTCCCACCAAGCTTGCTGATTCACAGCCTACATTCTGGTGCCAAGCCCACCACGGTAGCCGAGTCCTGGAAGGAAGGGCTGAAAGGAGGGAGGAGGGAGGGAAGAAGAAATAAAGATGCTGCCACCATGGGACAAAAATCTTAACAGGGACTCTAATGGGTCACTGCATCCAGCTGAGTCCTAATGCAGGGGAGGACTGTGGAACCCAAGCCAGTGTCCCATCCGGTGAGAAGACTCACTGCCCCAGCAACTCAGTACCTGCATGCAGGAGACACACAGAGCCCCAAAGCTCAGGGGGGGGGGGGGCCTGGGGAGTGTGAAGACGAGGAGGAGGCAGGCGTGAGCCCCTCCATGGCGTCACACAAAGGCAGGCTCTGGCATACGGAGCTAAGTGACACATGCCTTACAAACAATACCAAGCATCTAAACAGGCAACGTGATCCTCTGCCCCTGCCAGGGCTCCCCAGGGCCACCAACTAGCCCTACACCTCTTCAACCCAGCTTCCAGGAAACCCCTGTCTTAGTAAACGGCTGCTCAGAGTCCTCTTGATTCCGCAGAAGTTGGTCGACCTGCTGGGTGCAGAGCGTTCTCTTGGCGAAGTGTGCAGAGCTCGGATGTTTTCTCCTTGGGACTCATCCCTACCGTGTAATGCTAAGGGGTCAGATGTGGTCAGCGAGGGTATACCTGACCCTAGGAGGACACTCGCCCCATCCAAGTCCTTGTCCCCAGCATTCCGGGGGATCGTCTTTCCCCATGACCTCATGTGGCAGCCCACCTGCCTCTCATGCACCAGGAGCCGCAGAACTAGTTCACTTTTAAACTTAACATCAGCTTTAAAGGTGGCCACCGATGGGCAAAACCTGTGCCCTGGCTGCAAGATCAGCAACCATCTCTCAAAGAAAGTGACTGGCCTAGCTGGGCATAGTGGGGCACCTGTAATCCTGGGAGGCTGAACAGGGAGATTACAAGTTCAAACCCAGGCTGGGAAACATTAACAACCTAGCAAGACGCCGACTGTAAGTAAAAAAGAAACATTGCAAAGGGCTGAATGTAGTTGAGTGTAAAGGCCCTGAGTTCAGTCCCTAGACAGACAGACAGACACACACACACACACACACACACACACACACACACACACACACAATGTCCTATCTTGCTCATCGTTGAACCTCCGACAGATTCAACAGGGCAGTGCCCGGCCCACACTTGTTGCTCTGTGGATGTTTGTTGAGTGAGGAGAATTTGTTGATGGCCTCATCACTTTTAACAGATAGCCTTACTGATCACCATTTGGCCCTCTTAGCTTAGGGCAGCGTGTCTGGCACATAGTAGGCACTTAGTGGGTATTGGGTAAATGAGACAGTAAGCACACCCATCCCTGGTGCTTTGGCAGTCACTGGCACCCACATCATCACCCGCAGCCATTCAGGTTGTGAGTAAGGTTTTTTCCATGTGCCCAGCAAGTTCTTGCCAGGCGTCGAGAGATACACAGGACCAGCGCCTGCCTCTCAGTCCCCACAGCCTAGGAGGGTTCCTCCAGGCTGGCAGGGACTTGGACTCATATTTGTCAGAGGGTGGAAAATGGCAGGGAAGAGGATTGTGGGAAGCGACAGCTGACTGGACATCTTCCAGCCGCCCCCTCAGGCGCCCCCCCCATCTTCCCTCTGAGCGCCGCCAGATCCCATTGCTGTACACTGTAGGAGGAGCTTGGCCAGCGCATAACTCTGGCTGGAGACTGCAGGAGGCCAAAGCCAGAGGTCAGGGGTGTGCGCCCCCAACTCCTTGCAGTGTCCCTCAGCCCACAGCTCAGCTCCAGGACAATGCGTTGTTGAGTCCCCCTAACGGAGATCCTACTCTTTCATTAAACCCCTTTCAAGGCATTTAATTTGAGGGTGCCATTCTTTCCCCCTTTGAGTGCGGGGCTGCCAGCTGAAGTCCACACAAGCCATGTCCCTGGCGTCTCCACAATGACTCACCAGTTTCTTTTCCTTTAAGTCAGAAGGAGAATTTAAGGGCATCTGCCACCGCAATCCACATGCAGAATCCTAGGTTGCTTCCTCATCGCTTCCAGTTGTTTCACCCACATCTAATTTTCCAGCAGTTTGTTTTCATGACTCACATTAAGGGAGTGCTTCTTTCCATTTTCAAACCACAACATTTAGTTCTACCTTCATTTTTTTTTCCCCCAAAATAGAGTCAGCAGCCCCTCCTGTGCTCCAGGCATTGGGCTGGAGGATGAGGCGCAAAGACAGGGTCACCACGCTACGTGCCCTTTAATTCAGGCTGGAGCAGACACACTCAGAGGATGAGAATATGGCGCTCGTGGCATCAGCCTGCTCCTTTCCGGGCGTGTTTCCGAGGCATTCCACTCAGCCTCGCGGCAGCAATGCTCTTTTCCCACCGGTGTTTCACAGATCCGCCTCACACTCGCCAAGACCACGGAAGGGCTGCAATGCGTAGGATTAACCCAAAGAGCTCAACAGGTGAGGGTGGAAATGGGAGCTGCAGGGCTCGGTGGGCCCGGAGAGATCAGGGTGCATGACCGGAAGTGGCCCCAGTCCAAGCGGTGCTACGGTCTGAGTGCTTATGTTCCCCCCAGATTCAGCTGTTGAAATTCTCACAACCAAGGTGAGGATAATATTGGAAAGCAGAGCCTTCGGGGGAGGGGCGACTAACCTGCTCCTTTAGCTGTTTGAGACACAGCAAGAACTCAGTCTATGACCCGGAAAGGAGACCTTAACAAACACATCAGTGGGAACCTTGACTGTGGACTGTTCAGCCTCTTGCAAGAATGGTGAGAAAACAAAAAAATTATTATGTAAAAGCCCTGAGTGGGCCGGGCATGGTGGCGCACGCCTGTAATCCCAGCACTTAGGAGGCTGAGGCAGGAGGATCAATGTGAGTTGGAGACCAGCCTGGGCTACAAAAATGAGCTCAAGGCCAACCTGAACTGCATAGCAAGACCCTGTCTCAAAAAGACTAAAAAAAAAAAAAAAAAAGCTCTGAGCAAATGATTTTTTTATGGTGGTCCAAAGGAACCCAGGCAGTAGGTTAAGTGAAAGATATACCACACAATGTGCAGAGCAAGAGATATTCCAGATAACAGGGATATCTAAAAGGCCACACTCTGTCCCAGTCTGAATTCGCCCTCTGCCGAAAGCCTTCGTTCCCCAGCAGCTGCTGTCCCCAGTGGCCTTGCTGGGAATTTCCTAAGTAATTTATAGCAGATACCCAGGACCAAGGTCTAGGAAAGAAATCTCTTAGACACTGTATGCAAAAAGCGACGCAATAATACAACTGCTTACTTTTTATTCAGGAATAAAAAATTGGACTCATTTACTTTTAAATTTAAAGCAGCAAGCCTCTACGTTGGGGTGCTGGTGTAGGTAAACTGCATGGCCACAAAAGGGTAGGAGAAAGGAAAGTGAATAGCAGTGGAAGGAAGGAAGGAAAGAAAGAAAGAAGGAAGGAAGGAAGGAAGGAAGGAAGGAAGGAAGGAAGAAAGAAAGAAAGAAAGAAAGAAAGAAAGAAAGAAAGAAAGAAAGAAAGAAAAGAAAGAAAGAAAGAAAGAAAGAAAGAAGGAAAGAAAGAAAGAAAGGAAATAGGAACTGGGCAGATGGACAGAGGAAAGGAAAAGTAAGAGAGATAAATAATTCTGTGAATGAAGAGCCAGAGGGCATCACTCTTGAGAAAAAGCATGTATTCTGCTCTAGAGTTTTCTTTTTCATTATTATTTTAAGGAGAAAAAAGACAGACATAACAACGAAACCACATTTCTTTTCTTTTTAAAAAAGTATATGTAGTTGTTGCAAGGGTCTCACTACACAACTCAGACTCACAGCGATCCTCCTGTTTTCAGCCTCCCCAGCACTCAGACTACAGGAGTGCACCACTACGCCCTGACTCTGGCTGGCTCAGCCCACCCCGGGAGGCCAGGCTGGTGTGGGCACGTGGAGCCAGGGACTGAACTGCGGTCCCTGCACTTGCCTTAGCCTGCCTAAGCAGGCACTTTAGTCCACTGAGCTATCCCGCCAGGCCCCTAAATTTCAAAACAGCTACAATAGTTGATACATCGCATGTTGTAGTCTTCTTCTATTCAGAGTGGAAGATACAGGCATGACGTCTTGTCCATCCAAAATTAGCATAAAGCTTCCTTCTCCAAGGAGCTAAGAGAAACTAGCTGTATAACTATCCTAACTACCTTGCGTATACACGTATTTTCCCTTTCTTCCTTTCCCCTTTCCCCTGTCACGGTTGGTCTTTCTTCTGAACAGCTTCTGCCCAAGCCACAGTATCTATGGTATACTTCAGATCTCACTTACCTGCTCCTTCTGTCACCCGAGTGAGACAACGCAATGTTTGCGCATAGCATTCTTAAAACATACATTAGGTCAAGGTGGTAACTAGGAGTGTTTTGGTCCTCAGAGCTCTGGCTGATTTTATATCTAGTTGTAGCAATCAGCAGGAGAACTGTGAAGTCTCCAACTGTGAGCATGGGTTTCCTTCTTCACCCTCCAGGAGTAGCCACTGTTGCTTCATATATTTTGAAGCTCTATGAGTAGCTGTCTACGTTTCAGCATCGTTGAGTCTTCTGGAGAGTTGATCCCGTTACCATTCCGTCGTGTTCCACTTCTCACTGGAAGCTTTCTTTGTTCTGAAGTCTCCCTGGTTTGATGTGATATTATTTTAACCATTTCAGTTACTTTTTTTTCCCCCCCAATTGTGATAAAACCACATGACATAAAATCTACCATCCTAGTCACATTCAGGTGATCGCTAGCATTAATTATATTCCCATTAGGATGCAACCAATCCTTGATCTTTTGCACCTTGAAAAACTGAAACTATTCCCATTAAACAACCTCCACTTCCTCCTTCCCCAGAGCCCCATCATCACTGTCCTACTCCTCGCCCTTGTCCCTGTCAGACAACTGTTCTGACCTTTGGGGAATAGACTCTAGCATAAAGCATTACTCCAACATCTTATGTACGTTTCGTGATCCCTCACGTTTGTCTTCCCCTGATTGGCTGGTTTCCCTTAGCATAATATCCTCAATGTTCATCTCTATTGCAGCATGTATCAAAATTTCACTCCTGCTTAAGGCTCAGTGATATTTTATGTTTGCTCGTTTTGTTTTTGGGCGGGACCAGGGCTCAAACTCATGACCTTGCACTTGCCAGGCAGGCACTTGTGCCACAGAGCTATCTCCCCAGCCCCTATAGCTTTATTTTTTTTACCAAGTTTCAGTTGTTTCCTCCTCTCAGCTCTTGGGAGCCATGTGGTTATGAATATGGTTGTATAACTACCTCTTCAGATCCTGCTTTCGTTTGTCTTATATTTATACCCAGAAGTAGAACTGCTGGATGACATGATAGTCTTACTTCCAATTTTTTGAGGAAACATAAGATTACTTTTCATAATGACTGTGCCATTTATTTCATACATGATTATTTTTCAGAAAACAATTCATACAAGGTTTTATTATTATTCTCCAATATATCCTTTGAAGTATCAATAATGACACAACTGTTTAAGGTTTCACAGCGGTTCAAACTCTTAAAACATCCAGAGTCTCTGCTTTTTAAAAACATAACTTAAAAGCAACGAAAATCACACATTGGTGGCCAAAGCAAACTCTCTCAAAGAGTAAGAAGGAGTTAAGCATCGCAGGATCTCTCCCCAGGCTTCCTCCTGCCCCACCCACCGTGGCAGATGCGGTAACAGTAACACCCAACCTCTAATGATTAGTCTCGGGGATTTTGTTTTCGAACTTGTACGAGAAATGATGTAATTAAAGACAGCTTTTGAGAAAAACCCATTGAGTAGCGGCCAGAAAGACTAATCACCAATGGAAGGGTTAAGAGGGAGGCAGGCAGGGCTAGAAGCATGGTGAGCCGAATCCCAAGACCAAGGGCAGTGGGGCAGAGGGGTGCAGAGATCCAGCTAATTAGACAACAACTATGAAAAGAAAGTAGAGATGTCCAACGAAGCAAACGGAGGGAAACTTTCGTTCTCCAGTGGTTCTGGGTGACCACCTGCCATTTGCTTCTAATAAATAGGGGGTTAGAGACACCACTGTCCTTGACTTAGGGGAGAGAGCTAATCCTCCAGGGCTTCACCATGTTCCTGGAAGCATTGAGCATCTACGAGAAGCAGGCCATGGTCCTGAGAGGAAGCCAGGTCCTTGGGGATGGGCTGCCTACCCTCCTTGATGCCAGCTGGTTGAGGCAGACAGACCCGGTTGGTGAGTCAGGATGGAAAGAAAGTTACATAATCTACTGATAGAAAAGGAAAAATTCAGGGTTCAGGGGTCCTCAGGACTGAGCTCAAGCCCCATCTTTAGTTTCTGTCTCGCCCGGCATGGGTACCTGCATAGATTCGCACCCAGAACTAAGATGGAAATCAGACATAGACTGGGGCCTGCACCAGGGGGTGACTGTCACCAGTGTCTACCCTCTTCTTCAGTGACCTCTACAGCAGCACTGCATCCCACAGGGACGTCTAAGACGCTACCCGCCGGTTGTGAGTTCTGGCTCAATTTGTACAGAAATCACAAACTGGCAGAGCGTCACCGTTGGCATGAGCAACGCGGAGCTTTGAACCCCAGCAGCTCTCAGCTCTTTTTGTGCTACTGTGTCCTTGCTGCACGGGGCAGACATTTGTCATCAGGCCGTGGAAACTCTGAGAATGGCTCCTGCCACGCTGCCGCTCTCTGTCTTCCTCTGCTGCTAGCCAGCTTCTGTGTTTATCAGTTGGCTACTTCCGGCACCAGCAGCCGTTGGTGTTACCAACTCTGAACTTACCGGCTCGGACTGCTTGATTGAGGGCACACAGCACAAATAGATCCAGTTTCTCTGTGGTGAGTGAGAAGGCTCCAAAGATTCAACCTTTGCTTCCCCTGAGCTTGGAGCACGGCCCCAGGGTTGCGCTACAGTTGCACTCTACAGTTTTCTCAGGAGGGAAAACTCATTGGCCATGCCTTGTGTGTTGAGTTCTGTCTCCCAAAATACACAGTGAAGCCGCAAGCCTCAGTGTCTGTGTGTCTCAGAAAGGCTTTATTAGGACTCAAGTGGGAACAGAACATAGGCTAAACATGCTGAGCGTATGAGGATGTTCTTTACAAAGGGGAAAAAGCAGGCTTATGCATGCAGCATCAGACGTTCTGCTTGGTGGCGATTAGGAAGGGGTCTTTTGTGGGACTACCTGAGGAAGATGCTACCAGTCAGCCATGGATTCTAGCTTAATTTGTACAGAAATCACAAATCAGCAGAGCGTCACTGTTGGCTTTAACAACATGGAACTTTGAACCCCAGCAGCTCTCAGCTCTTTTAGTGCTATTGTGTCTTTGCTGCACGGGACAGGCATTTGTCATCAGGCCTTAACCTTCTCACCCACCACAGTGAAAAAGTCAACCACAAAGGAAGCCACTGGGATAGGTCTTATATGTGAGCCTACCACAGCCCAAGACAATATCCCCAGCCTGGCCCTGGAGCCCCTCTACAGCCAGAGTAGCAGTGGGGCATCTGAGGCAGCCCTGGAAGAAAAATCAAGAGTGCCTGTTAGGCTATATCAAGTCCTTCTCCCGTCTCAGTACCTGCAGAACTTGTCCTAGTAACTACCAGTGTGACCCCTCCAGCAGGTGCTGCTCCACCCAGGACCTTAGTCTCCTCATCCTTTCAACAGAGGAAGGAGTGGATTTCTCTTCCAGCTGTGACACTTTGCGGTTTGTACAAGATGGTTTGATTCCAGTCATATTTTTTTAATCCTGTCTGTGCTTGAACACTTCAAATATTTTATTACCAGGTCTACAGTACATAACAAAGTAATTGTGTAATTAAGAGATAATGTCAATGCTGTAGAACAATGTTGACAATATAATAGCCTTCTGAAGCTGCATAAATGCCAAGGCAGGAGAACAGATTTACGGGTGGAAAAACAGAAAAACAAGAAGCAAATGGCCCAGAAGCTGTTTGTACACAAACTTAGAAGGCAGGGCTCACCGCTGAGTTTCTGCCATGACATTCAAGCACGGATCCCCATGATACCCCAAGTACCTGGATCAAGTCCGGAAAAAGACAGAGTCATCAGCAGTAACTAGTCACAATCTCTTTACTTACAGACTCATGGATATTTAGCCCCTGGGCGGGCTTAGCATCGGGTTCGAGCCCACCTAGATTCCCCAGCAGGGACAGATCAAGAGGTTGAGACCAAATCAGGAAAGATTTGTTCTTCATGGTTCACAGGAGGAGGACTGGAGCCCTGGATTCTCTACCAGTTTGTCACCTTTCCTTCCTCTAGCTGGAGTCCCCCACCCCACCCTGCCCCCTTAGATCCAGTTTCTTCCAGGAGAGGAAGGAACTAGAGGAATTGGAAAAGAAGAGGGACCGCATGAGCTTGAGACCCCAAGACTGTTCTCCTGGTGGGCTGAAGGATCAGCACTGCCCTGATTGGGCCACAAGAAAAGGTGAGTCTGCAGAGGGATGGAGCAGGGGGAGAGCTACTCAGGCTACTCACTGTGTCTGACAGTGTTGGGAAGGAGGCACATCCCGGAAGCTGAGGGAAGCAAAGAGCAGAGCAACCAGGGAAGAGTTGATTCATGGGAGAGGAAAGAGGCAAGCAAGACTAGCGCCACTAGGAAAAGCATCCCGGGTGCTACAAAGAGCTCTGGCTTTGCGGGCAGAGGAGCCGACTCATGCCAGGCACTTGTTCAGGAACTTTGAATCAGTCAGCAATTTCCCCTTTCTAGGGCTATTTCTCCACCCTTGAGATAAAGCTGCTGGACGCAGTCAGCAGTGCCCAGACTCTGGCTCCCAATGGCTTCCTGGGTGGTTGGGACAGCTGCAAGCCAGTTCCTCCCTGAAGCCTCTCTCGGCCCTGACACCCACCCATGCTAGGAAATGACACGTGGAGTCAGGATGACTTTGATAAGTTCCTGAGTGCCAGGAACTGGCTGTGACAGGGCCGTAAGCACGGTGGTGGAGTGAAAGCCCCTGACCTGTGAGAGTTCACCAGGTAGACGTGCTATCCACGGACCTTCCCGAAGGACGCAGAACCCAGGGGTACAGAGCCCCAGGTCCCATGAGCGTGGAGCTCTGGTTCTCCACATCTCCAGACATCGCTGGGCACACTCTGCCTTCACCCAGAGCCCCTCTCTGCACAGGGGCCGCCTTCCTGGCCAGCTCTCGGGATGCCTACTCAGGAAGCCTCCCTGCCCTCCGAGCAGAGCTCATTGTCCCTCGTCACACTGCCTTCCTTCCTTATGTTCTGGCCCATCCAGATGGCTTGCTCTCAGATTGGTCCCTCAGGTGAGACTTCTCCTGAGAGAACCCACCTTTGGCCTCACTAAACTGGGGGACTACATAGCATCACACAGAGGAAGAGCGCACAAAGTACTGTCACAGACTGATGAAGAATGGAGAAGAGGGGAGGGAGGGAGAGAAAGAAAGGAAAGATGTGGAGACGGGAGGGAGGAGAAAAGGGAGGGAGGAGAAGAAGAGGGAGACACAAGGCAGGAAGGCAGGTGGGAGGAAGGAGGGGCGAGGAAAAAACGGCAGGAAGGAAGGACGGGTGGATGAAGGGAGTCAGGGAGGAGGGAGGAAGGGAGGAAGGGAAGGACTGGAGGAAGGAGGGAAGGCAGAAGGCAGGTAGGCAGGGCAGCAAACGTCACCCCATAACCCCCTCTGAGGACCTTTAAACACAGCATCTCCAAGCAGGCACTAGGGCCAGGGGTTCAATCCCCAGGCCTGCCATACCCCCATCTCCCAGGGTACGCTGAGACCACAACTGAGACTGCGCGTGGTGGCGCCTGCCTGTAATCCCAGCTCTTGGGAGGCTGTCAACAGGCAGGTCACTGCCAGTCTGATCTAGTAGTGAGACCCTGAACACCCTGTAAACCCTCCCCTAAATAAATAAATAAATAAATAAATAAATAAATAAATAATAAACACAGCATCAACTGCCCTGGGCCATGGGGGTGGGGAAGACCTCTGTTATTTTTCACTGCATAAAGCCCTGATCCCAACGACTCTGCTATTGTTTTTATATATTTATTATGAAAATAATAGAGCCACATTGAAAAAAGCAAGAAGTTGCTCACCCTGGCAGCTGCTCCTGGGTGCGTGGGCGTGGCTGGGAGTGAGGGCTGGGAGCTGATTTTTTTATTCCGCTTTTGCTGCCGCTTTCCTAGGAGTCCATATGCTTTTTCCGTGTTGCTCCACAGTCTCTGTAATTATCACCTTAATGGCTGCTTAATATGCCATTGGCTTGATGGGCCATAATTTACTTAACCGTGTCCCTCTTTCAAATGTAACCTTTTAAAACATTAAACAACGCTTAGAAAGGTGCTAAAATAAGGGGAGAAGGCGATTTCTCGGGCGACGTGAGCGGCGTTTCTGAAGCGCATGTGCGCAGGAGGTAAGAGGCCTGGGCAGGAGCTCGAGTAAGGCAGGATAAGGGAGAGGGCGGCCGTCTGGACCCCATCCCGACGACGGCCCAGGGTGCCCCAGAAAGATGTGGAGAAGAGGCAGCCACGGAGCTCTTGGAGACAGCAGCGTAACAGTAATAATAAGGGCTAATATGGATTGATCTCTGC
>PVJA010045250.1:0-15748 GCA_004027025.1 Myocastor coypus
AGCGGGATGGCTCAGTGGTTTAAAGCGCCTGCTTGGGAAGGCTTGGGCGGCTTCAGGGACCGCGGTTCGATCCCTGGCACCACATGCTACGCCAGCCCTGCCCTCTGGGTGGGCTGAGCCGGCCATAAAAATGAGTGAATAAACAAACAAAGGTTCTGAAACAAGAAAAAATAAATAAATAAATAAATAAATAAATAAAAAATTTAAAAAAAAAGTCTAGACTCCACTTTTAGCATCTAATTCAACTGGAGTGAAGTCTGGGTGTTAGGAGTTGTTAAAGCTCCTCAGGTTGAGGAAGGAAGATAAGAGAAAAATTTTAAAAAAGAATTAAAATGTGTTACAAGGAATGAAATCATTATATACTATAAACATATACATAAAGACTCTCCAGGTGATTCTAATGTGCAGCCAAGGTTCTCTAAACCCAGGTGGACACATGCTCCAAAGAGAGTCTACAATTCAAGAGGTGGCATGCACAAACTGCAGGAGGCTCAAGAAAGAAACTCTCACATACTGATCATATGCTACAATCTAGGTTCTATATACCCATGTTGTCTTTCTTACAGTATTTCATTTTGTCTGCATAATAATATGTGTAATAATATTTTACAAGGGGAAACTGAGTCTCTGAGAAGTCATGCAGAGTGACTGGCATACATGAATGTCAAACTCCAGGCCTGATAGTCAATTCTGTATTTCTATGACCTCATACTTAGGTAGCATGCTTAAGAGTAGACACTCCACTCCCTAAAACAAGACGTGTAGAAATCCTAATCTATTGCAGCCATGGATTTTTCCTGCAGTATTTTCCTATGAATTCCACACATACAGTCCAGCTGCCAGGGTATAGTTTAGGTTGCCAAAATAAAGTGAAGCATTCTACGGGCCCAGCAGGATGGCTCAGTGGTCTAAAGTGCCTGCTTAGGAAAGCTTGGGCGGCTGCAGGGACCGCAGTTCGTTCCCCAGCACCACATGCTGCACCAGCCCTGCCCTCAGGGCAGGCTGAGCTGGCCATAAAAATAAACAAATAAACAAACAAATGAAAGTTCTGAAACAAAAAAAAAAATTAAATTAAAAATTCTTTTAAATAAATAAAGTGAAGCATTCTAAAGAAAACTTCTTGGTAGGGATCTACCATGTCTAATTTTCATTTCTTGTCTTTTTTGTTTGTTTGCTTGTTTGTTTGTTTGTTTTTCTCTGAGACAATTTCACTATGCTGCTCAGGCTGGCTTCAAACTTCTGGGCTCAAGTGATCTGCTGGGCTGGGAATATAGGCACATACCACCAGGCCCAGACCCTGTGTCTGGGTTTTTACTAAAGTACCTCCATTCTAAATAGTAATGTCTAGATCATCCTCTGTCACTGCTAACCTCAATCCTGTGCCTTTCCACACTTAGCTGTTCTTATATATGGAAGCATCTTCCTTACCTATCAGCCATTCCTTTACCTAGAGAAAATATGAAGTCCATCAGCAGTTCTCTGCCTTATACTACAGGCAATACACAAAGAATCAAACTATAGATAGAACCAGGTGTGGTGGCACATGCCTGTAGTCCCAGGTCCTCACAAGTGTGAAGCAAACCCTGCTTGACATCAGGAGTTTGGGCACCAACGAAGGCAACATAATGACACCCACCTCAAAGCACACATACACAGAGAGTCAACCCTCCATTTCCACAGATTCTGCATCCTCAGATTCAAACAATGGTAGACTGAAAATATTTTAAATATTGTACCTGTACTGAAAATCTGTATCTTATCTTGTTATTATTCCCTAAGCAATAGCATACAGAAATTTTTAGACAGTATTTACATTTATTATAAATAATCTAGGGATGAGTTAAAGTTTATAGAAAGATGAACATCAGTTAAATGAAAATATTATTATTCCACATTATGCAAGTGACTTCAGCAAAATGGAGCTCATAATCCTGAACGGTTCCAGAGATAATTCCCTGGGAAACTGAGGAGTGACTGTGTACTGGCTCAGCTGTACAGAACTGCTCCCATGATCCCAGGGGACTCTGGTACCTACAGAAGTGGGAGGCTACAAGGATGTGCCAGGGACAATCCTGTAAGTAACTTAGTAGGCAAGTGTCACTATTCATTGTACCAAGTCAGCACTTCATTCTGCTTGAATGGTGCGTCAGAGGAGGCAGGGGTCAGGGAAACCTAGAGGAACATTTCCAGCCAAAAGAGGACAGTTGGGGTTTGGGTAATACCTTTAAGATGTCGCAGAGCAAAATCCAGTGTTTGTGCAGCTGTTCTGCGTATCCTATGAGAAAAAGAGGCAGATTAGTAGGAGTCCTCAAAATTCCAAAATTCCTGACTGCTTACTGTCACCTCGGCTGTCCTACCAGTCCCAACCCTAGCCCTTACTTGTGGCTTTTCAAAATCTTTTCACTTGGGGCCCAGCGGGATGGCTCAGTGGTCTAAAGCGCCTGCTTGGGAAAGCTTGGGCGGCTTCAGGGACTGTGGTTTGATCCCTGGCACCACATGGCGGGCTGAGCTGGCCATAAAAATGAGTGAATAAACAAAGGTTCTGAAACAAGAAAAAAATAAATAAAATAAAAAAATCTTAAAAAAAAAAAAATCTGGGGCTGGGGAGATAGCTCCGAGGCACAAGTGCCTGCTGGGCAAGTGCAAGGTCGTGAGTTCGAACACTGGTCCCACAAAAAAAAAAAAAATCTTTTCACTCACTTAGGGACATTCCAACTTCCACATTATACATTATGGACTAAAATGTGTCACATTTCTGCCTTCCTGTTTATAAACAGATGTATGTTTTAAGAAAAACTTCCTGTACTAGCTTCACCTCTCAGGTATACAATATAGCCAATGTCTTCATTTTCCTGTCAGTGAATTTTCCTTCTCACTGTACATATTACCTGAGTTCATCACATCCTCTGAACGTCTTCAAGAAGGAAAAAAATCTTGTCGCCCTTTACGTATATCCTTTTATGCTGTCCAGAGTTATCTTTTCCAATAAAATTTGCTTTTTAAATTTTTAACTCTTTTTCCCCCTTGGTCATTTTGAGACAAGGTTTCACTGTGTGGTTCAGACTGGCCTTGAACTCGCTTTGTATCCCAGGCTGGCTTTGAACTCCAGTGATCTTCCTGCCTCACCTTCGTGAAGAGTTAGGGTTACAGGCCTGTGGCACCATGCACCGGAGGATGGACTCTTATTTTTGCAACACTTCTATTATTTTGCCAATTAATTCGCTGAAACTTCTCAAAGAGAAGCCGATATCCAAACAAGGAGAGTTTTAACTGAAAATCTCGAAGTAGGTGATGCTGTGTAGCTGAATCCGGGGTATCAACGTCACCGACTTCTCCCAAAGCTAAACGTAGCTGCCTATTACTGCCAGGCAGAACACTTTGAAAGGTTTGCGCGCTAAAAGCCCCACGCATGCGCAGACGTCAGGAGCGGAATCCTGAGTCCCCGGAGGCAGATCTCGCGATGTCTGGGGGAGGCCAGCGCGAGCAGTCTTTTTGTGGCGCTGTTCTGCCCGCCCCACGCTGTTCCCCCAGTTTTTGTATCCTCCCGCTTCAGGAGTGCAACTTTCAGAAGAAAAAGCCAGGGTTCCTCAGCGGGAATTAGGTTACAAATTACGTTGCTGTAACTAGCTGGGAAGCTGGCGGCAGTTCTCTGGAGCTGAGGAGCTCTGTGAAGAACTTCTCGGGGGGGGGGGGGGGGGCAAAAACCGGAAGACTAGTTCTTCGGACACAAAAACAAAAAAGCAAGAAAGTACAAAAAGTCGAATCGGTTCTTCACTCTAAGACGCGTTTTACTATTTTGTCCTTGCAGTAGGGAGAGACCTGTGGGCTGCCGCCCGCGGAGCCGCCCGCGGCCTCTGCGCCTGCGCTGCAGCGTGTTTACGAGCCCCGGGCGCCTGCCCCCGGCCCGGGCTGAAACTCCGTAAAAAAAAAAAAAAAACGCGTTTGCTTCCAGAGACGCAGATCCGAGGCTTCAGAGGGGACAGAGGCAGTGCAAACTTGAGACGAGCGAAGGGGAACGGGGACGAAAAGCGTACGCTCAGAAATCCGCTGTCGCGGAAGATGTTCCTAATGATCTAACAAAGACTACGTTGTAGCCGCCCAGCTGTTACTACAAAGTGAGCGGCGGCGGCAGCAAACCAAACGTGTAGGCAGAGTTGGGGTCCTGCTTTAAAAGTGTGGCCTCTGCCAGGGTGAAAATGCAAATAAGCTTAAAATGTAAAGGCCTACTTGTTCAAGCAAACCTCAAACAATTCCTGCATGATTAAGACCGACTTTTGAGGCAAAATCTGAAAGGCAGCCATGCAAATTTCGAAACTAAAAAGAGATAACTCTAGAAGCATAAGCCAGAAAAAGCACCAACCATCAAGGCAGTGGTTTAAATGGCTTGAAGTTCCCGTCAAAGTCAGTTTCAGATGCTTAGAAGACAATGTTTGTGAGTTCTTATGAAAGTGACGCTTCAGATATGACTGGATCCGTTTGAAAACAAAAAGAGGAAGACAAGCTGATTATAAAAGTAGCAATATGAAGGGATTTCCAAGGATACATTTTGTTATGTTCCAAAAAGACATTTATTTGTGAGGAGCTTGTCGGCTGATTTGTTGGAAGAAACTGCCTACAAGGAAAGTATTTTTTTCAGTAGCATGAAATTAAGTAGAGAAAATGTATGTGTAAGCAGATGGAACCAAAGTTTGGTGGTTCTGCATGATGCCAGCATTCCACCACAGAGACACCATCACTCTGAAGAGCTGCTAGCCACGGGAGTGTTGTTTGTGCTTTTGCTTTTTGAGATGCGATCTTGAATGCACTTCAGGCTGGCCTTGTATAGCCCCAACTGACCTCTAAGCCACCCAAATGCTCCTGCCTCAGCCTCCTGAGTGGTGGATTACAGCACTGTGCCACCGTGTCCATCCTGGATTGATGCTGATGCTGCTGCTGCTGCTGATGATAATGATGATGTCATCAATCTGATAGTAAAATTTAGCCAATCTAGTAATTTGGATAATTACCCATGAACAAAAATTTGTATCAGTGTTAAATAAAAAAAATTTAAATTGCGTTCGTTATCTAGAAGAATGCTGACTTAGTTGACATAAGATAATCAGTTTTCCAAGGGAGTCTTGAACACTTCCTGAAGGAAAAGTAATGCAGATAAGGTGAATGAACTTCTGCGGACTTTAATAATTAAAACTAACTACAGCCAGGACTACAAAAGTGAGCTCAAGGCCCACCTGAACTGCATAGCAACATCCTGTCTCAAAAAGACAAATAATAATAATAATAATAATAATAATAATAATAATAACTCATTTTGGTACCAGGGATCAAACTCAGAACCTTGCATTTGCAGGCAGGCCCTTATGCTGCTGAGCTATCTCCCCATTAAGACTAACTCAGGATTTACTTTGTCAAGACAACTGTCAAAATGTGGTGAATCAGTGCTCTAGGAAGCTAAAATCAGCTTCAAGTTTTAGCCCAACCTGGGCCATTTACTGACTTAGACCCTGTCTCAAAAAAGAGGGATTAGGGCCAGGAAAATAGCTCAGTGGACTAAGCGCCTGCTTAGGCAACCACAGGTACTGGAGTTTGATCCCTGGTGCCACTGCCATGCCTGCCCTGCCCCCAAGTGCACTGAGCCCGCCACCAAGACCTAGTGTAGTGGCACACACCTGTAATCCCAGTGCTGAGAAGGATAAAAACAAGAGGATCACTATGAGTCTGAGCTGCATAGCGAGACCCTGTAACAAATACATAAAAAGGGATGGGGGTTCTGGAGCTGGGGACATAACTCAGTCTGAAGACCCTGGGTTCAATTCAATCCCCAGTACCAGCTGGGGGGCGGGGGGCAGGAAGAATCAGAATACTTTTGTTCCACATGATAGAATGGCTCTAATGAAAATGAAAACTTAAAGAACTGAGTCTTCGCAGACTTAGTTTATTTACTCATGGTAAAAATTGCATGGTAACACTGTTAAATGACAAAACATCTTTCTTGTTGGGCACATGCCTCTAGTCCCAGTTATGTGGAAGGCTGAGGCAAAAGGATCACAAATATGAGGTGACCCTGTGCTCTATATAACTAATAAGAGGACAATAATATGCACTGTATCAAATACTGCAAATATACTACTAATATGTTTTCAAACTGTCACATTGTTATTTCTTATTAAATACAATGAGCCTGGCGTGGTGGCGCACGCCTGTAATCCCAGCACTTGGGAGGCTGAAGCAGGTGGATTGGTGAGGGTTCGAGACCAGCCTGGGCTACAAAAGTGAGCTCAAGGCCAGCCTGAACTGCATAGTGAGACCCTGTCTCAAAAAGACAAAAAAGGGCCTGGCGGGATGGCTCAGTGGTCTAAAGCACCTGCTTGGGAAAGCTTAGGAGGCTTCAGGGACCGAGGTTCGATCCCCAGCTCCACATGCTGCACCAGCCCTGCCCCCTGGGTGGGCTGAGTCGGCCGTAAAAATGAGTGAATAAATAAACAAAGGTTCTGAAACAAGAAAAAAAATAAATAAATAAAATTAAAAAGACAAAAAAATCAAATGCAATAAAGGAGAATAAAATATAATAGATAAAACATTAGAAATGATTTAAAAAAATTTGAGGTGAGCCACAACTTAATGAGAACCTGTATAAAAATGAAAAACCTGGTGGTATAGCTCCATACAAGGTTTGAATCCAATACCTAATAAAATACACACACACGCATACCCTAATAGTGGATTAGTTACCCATTTAGTCTACTGTATGACTCAGGAAATACACTTAGCAAAATTTCTACAATCAACTGCATAAGTTAAAGATACTTTTTTTAGCCAGAATTCTTTAGATATTCCCCTATAATTACCTTGACATCATACCGCAGTGGAAAAACTGCTAAGTGTTTAGATGACTCTGGATTCTTGAATTATTTTGACCCCACAGCAAATAAGAGAGAGTATTGAACAATGTATCTGATATATATTTGTAATTAACAAAGTTTGGTTAAATTAGCACAATAGGACCTTATTTCATTTTTCATGATAGATACGGTGTTTTTGTTGTTTAAATTTTTAACCATATAGATTTAGGGCAGTATCTGTATTTGAATAGTTAATGGTAAATGAGAAACTTCAAAGAAATTTTGCTGTTAATTCTAGCTCCACAGTCTCTTAAGTATTAGGGGCAAGCGAGTATTTTTCACATAGCTAGAGAAAAAAGTGTTTCTATCAGAGGAAAGAAATCTCCCAAAGATGGAAAATGGCCGAAAGAAGGACAAACTTTGGTTGTAATTCTCCAAGCAAAGTCCACTGAGGACAGCTCTGCTAGGGACTCCCTCTTGCCACCCTCTACCCCCATGTTTGTATGGCCAGCATGTTCATTTCAGTTACATCAATGATGTGGAAAGATACCTGTTTCTGTTCTGTTATCTTGGATATGTTAAGGAACTTTTACCATAGTACCAAGATGGCCACCATATCTATCCGTATAAGGACAAAAAAAAAATTCCCATGTGACTTAACAGATTTCACTTTACTTGTCCCCAGACGGTATCATATGACTACCCTTAGCTGTAGAGGATAGGAGAACTAGGAAGCATGTCCAGGAAAAGCAAGTATATTCTTTAAAATGCTGCACTAAAAAATAACAGAAATCTAGGGCTGAGACTACCAGAGCTTCACTCACAAATCATAAAAATTACTATGCTAATGAAAATTAAAGACACAATTGAGTCTCCTTTGGCATTTTCAGTATCACTGTCATCTTTTAGGGTCATGCTGTCCAGTCGAGAGGTGACCAGCTTTGTGAGGTTTTATGCACTTAAAAGTGCTTCTCCAACTTAGCTGTGCTGTAAGTGTAAACTATACACTAGAGGTCAAGAAAGGAGTATGAAAAAGAAATGTGAAAGTCTCAATAATTTTTATGTTGGTTGTGTGCTGAAATGGCACTTCATCTGTTTCATTTCACTTTTACTTTTCAAAAAATGTAGCCACTGGGAAACCTAAATTGCATCTCATGTTGCTAGAGGACTAGAGGACGGGCGTTGCTTGAGAACTTGTAATCTTGTTTTTGCACTTCCAGCTTCAACATGTATCAAGCATACTTCTTCCAACTAAAACACTTTCATCAAAATTTAAAATCAGACCCAAGACCTTACTTTGTGAGTTGTTTCCCTCCCCCACAGGAGAAAATGGTTTCACACCTTCATTTACACTTTGCAGTTTTACCACATAACTCAATGTTGTGAAAACACGTAAAGGATTTTTTTTTTTTTTTTTTTTTTTTTTTTGGTACTGAGGATTGAATTCAAAGCCTTCAGCTGAGCCATACATCCTCAAACCTTTTTAAAAATTTTTCTGTTGAGGGAGCTGGGGAGATAGCTCAGGGACACAAGTGCCTGCCTGGCAAGTGCAAGGTCCTGAGTTCAATCTCCAGCTCCACAAAAAAAAAAAAAAAAAAAAAAAAAGAGACGAGTTCTTACTAAGCTGATCAGTTGTCTAAGCTGGGCTTCTGCTTACATTCCTCCTGTGTCAGCCTCCTAGAGTGTTGATATTACAGGCCTATCCCATAATTACTTGTTTTGGAAAGCTTTGTTGCTATTATTGCTTTGTCCCTGGGACACTGAACCCAAGACCTTGCACACTCACTGTTCCACTGAACTAGTCCCCAAACAAATGAGTTGGTATTTGGCTCATATCACCAATGCTTTTTAAAAAATGTACAATTCAGGGGCTGGGGAGATAGCTCCGAGGCACAAGTGCCTGCGTGGCAAGTGCAATATCGTGAGTTTGAACCCCGGTCCCGCAAAAAAAAAAAAAAAAAAAAAATGTACAATTTTTTGAACTTTCAGTATAGATCAGCATTAGAAAGTCAAGCTAGACTAGGGATTCAATCCCTGGTACAAAACAAAAAATTATATTAGAGCAGGCACTGGTGGGTTTTATGATTTTTATTGTAAGTGATTATGATTATGGTAAATGTAGATCTATGATAAATCTGGATTTATAAATAAATAATGACTAGGGGCTGGGGAGAAGCTCCATGGCATAAGTGCCTGCCTGGCAAGTGCAAAGTTATGAGTTTGAACCCCGGTCCCACAAATAAATAAATAAACAAATAAATAATAACTCATTTTAAGGCTGGTTTTCTAAATCTTTCTTTTACATGGTAAGACCCTGTTTCAACCCCTCCCCCAAATAACATGTTGCCATTAATATTCCTCAAAATAACATGCACGCAGGCGCACACACACACATGTGTGCGCGTGTACACATTCAAACACACTTAGCCCATCATTCTTGTCCCTTTTGTGGGGGTGGGATGACAAACAAGGTTTTGTTATGATCAGGCTGGCCTTGAACTCACTGTGTAGGTCAGGCTGGCCTCAAATTTGTGGCAATCCTTTTGTCTCAGTCTGCTGAGTGCTAGGATGACAGGTATGTGCCACCCTCTCTGCCTCATACTTGCCATTTTCTGAAGCAGTTTCTAGGGGGCTTTCAGGTTACCGCAGTGGTTTAACTGCTGGCACCAGCAATCCCAGTCAGGCACAGGGGACAGTGGTTCAATCCCCAAACCTGCCCTTAAGGCAGCCTGAGCAAACCGAAAAAAGAAAAAAAATTCCTCTGAAGCAGTTCCGGAAGTCCTTTTTTCAGTCTTCACTTGCACTCTTGTGGCTATCTTGCTGTCCTGAATTGATTCAAAATATTAACTTCTCATGATCATTTTGACTTGGGTAAAGTAGCAGCAGTCACACTACGCCTGATCCTGTGAATAAGGTGGAGGGGGACACCTGTGACATTTCTTACAACCCTGCCTTCTGTTGGCTGGCACTAGACAGCATTCACTTTTTTTTTTTGTTATCACACCTTGTAAAGGCACTTGTGAAAGACAACTTCCAGAACTGCTTCAGAAAATGACAAGAACAAAGTGATAAGTGTACTTAAAAAGAGGTAAAATGTGACCATCTGTCTCTTGCTGTAATACATTTTAAATATGCACTACCTCTTATTATTTTTTTTTTCTTTATGTATTTGGTACAGGGTCTGCAGAGTCTCGCTATATAGATCAGACTCTTAGTGATCCTGCCTCCCAAGCACTGAGATTACAAACAAGCTCCACCATGCCCGGTCTCAATCACTGTCTCAGTGGGTCCCAGGTGGCGGGGCTGGCACAGTACACCTGGGATCAAAGCCCAGCTGCTGTGCTCTGCCTACAGACAGGCACTTAGTCTCCTGAGCTATCTGGCTGGCTCTACACTGCATCTTTTTAATCATTCCTTGTACACATTCATCATTACTGAAAACGAAAGACTCAGTAAATGATATCTGACCTTGAAGTCAAACCATCACAACCACATTTAAAATTCAGAGAAGTTTACATTTTTGTTAAAAATGGGGATGTTGGGCCCGGCAGGATGGCTCAGTGGTCTAAAGTGCCTGCTTAGGAAAGTTAGGCAGCTGCAGGGACCGCGGTTCGATCCCTAGCACCACATGCTGCGCCAGCCCTGCACTCAGGGTAGGCTGAGCCAGCCATAAAAATAAATAAACAAACAAAAGTTCTGAAACAAGAAAAAAAATTAAATTTAATTTTAAAAAAGAAGTTATACATCTTAAGACTGATTACCAAAATCCTCCTTCTAGCACGGTGATTCTCAACCTTCCTAATGCCGTGACCTCGCAATACAGTTCCTCATGTTGCGGTGACCCCAAACCAAAAAATAATTTTGGTGGCTACTTCAAAACTGTAAATTTGCTACAGTTATAATTTGGAATGGCTTTAGGCAAACCCTGTGTTTTGGTCATTCGACCCTCGCCGGGGTCTCAACCTACAGGTTGAGAACCGCTGGTCTAGGAAATTAAACATTTTCATCTATCTCTTAGATACCCAAAGAAAAATCTCCTTGATGATTTGCTGCCGTTTATCTTCGCTGGAGGGCTGGTAGAACTTGGAGAGCAGCCGCTTCCCGTTGCTGCTGAAAATGAGGCTCGTCCTTATCACGGCTGGGCTGCCGACAGGGTGGGCGCTGGGGCCAGGGTGGGAGTGGGTACGCAAGCCGCGCCTCGGGATCTCGTGGACGAGCCTTCCCACGGGCCCCCTCTTGCGCCTAAATGATGTTTTTGTTTCTTTCCCACTGATCCGATAATCTATCCAAGGCAGATTTTTAAAATTTGCTATTTTTTTTTTAAATGTATTTGGTACAGTGTCTACAGGGTCTCACTACACAGATGAGACTTCTTGTTTTCAGCCTCCCAAGTGCTGGGATTACAGGCATGTGCCACCACGGCCCAGTCTCAATCACCCCCGGGGCAGGGCCAACAAGGGGGATCAAATGGTGGCCGCTGCACTCTGACTAAGCAGGTGCTTTAATCTGCTGAGCTATCTGGCCAGCCTGTTTTTCTTGTTTATTTTGTATGACTTTAGTATCTGGCCTAACACATGACACATTATAGGTAATGTACAGATACATAAAGAATAAATAGGGGGGCCCAGTGGGATGGCTCAGTGGTCTAAAGCCCCTGCTTGGGGAAGCTTGGGCGGCTTCAGGGACTGCGGTTCGATCCCCGGCACCACATGCTGCGCCAGCCCTGACCTTGGGGTGGGCTGAGACGGCCATAAAAATGAGTGAATAAACAAGGGTTCTGAAACAAGAATAAAAATAATAAATTAAAAAATTTAAAAAAAAAAAAAAAAAAAAAAGAATAAATAGGGCCGGTCAAATAGCTCAGTGGATTAAAGCACCTTCAGGGTACAGGAGCCAGGATTCAATCCCGGGCCTGCCCTGCTGGCCCCACCCCTGGGGCACACTGAGACAGCAATTGAGAGCAGGCATGGTGGTGCGCTCCTGTAATCCCAGCTCACGGGAGGCTGTAAATAGGCAGATCACTATGAGTCCAATCTAGTAGTGAGACCCTGAACGCCCTGTAGACCCTTCCCTAAAATACTTTAAAAAAAAAAAAAAAGAATAAATAAAGTATACCCTTGATCAAACTGTCCCCTGTGCTCTGAGATCTTGGCTAGGTTAACTATGCTGGATTGCAAATAATTTGAACTGGCTGAGTGTGGTGGCACAGGCCAATGGTCTCAGCAGTCTGAGAAGCAAAGGCAACAGGACTGAGAATTCAAGCCCACCTTGGGCAACTTAGGGAGATCCTGTCTCAAAATTAAAAAAAAAAAAAAAAAAAAAAGAGCTGGAGATGTAGTTCAGTAGAAAAGCCCTGGGTTCAATTTTTTTTTTTTTTTTTTTTTTTTATTTGAACTTTATTTTTGTTATGGCGGGCTCAGCCTGCCCTAAGGGTGGCGCTGGTGCAGCATGTGGTGCCAGGATTGAACCTCTCGTTCCCTGCAGTTGCTTCAGCTTGCCTAAGCAGGCGCCTTAGACCACTGAGCTATCTCGCCAGCCCTCTAGGCTCAATTTCCAATACCAAAAAATAAAAAATAAATTGAACCAAGTTGTGACCATATCCATATGCTGGTTATCTATCACATAACTTGGCCCTTCTCTGTGAGGAAAAGCCTCATTTGTTTCTGCAAGTCGTAAGTCAAGTATATGTGCATGTATGTTCACGTGTGTAACAGGAACCCTAGCCATACTGCCAAGTCCTTAGAACATAAAAAAAAAGGGGGGGGGGTGGCACATGCCTGTAATCCCAGCACTTGGAATGCTGAGGCAGGAGGATTGGTGAGAGTTCAAGACCAGCCTGGGCTACAAAACTGAGCTCAAGGCCAGCCTGAACTGTACAGCGAGATGCTGTCTCAAAAAAAAAAAAAAAAAAAAAAAACCTTTCAAAGGGCTCTGAAAAATTCATTGAAACATTGGCCAATCTAGACAACTTTGCCATAAAAGTCTGTGACTAATTATGACAGCCCATGGGGCCTGCTGGTCACTCCTGGGCCTCAGTTAGCAGCTATTTCCTTCTTTCTATGGTTCTCTAGTTCTCCAGAATTTTCCACTTCTAATTCTCAAGAGAAAGTATAAGAATTACCTAGCCAATAACCATTTTCCTTCTTTCAGGCAAAACTATCTTTCCTCGGCCCCATTATAGACTACAGCTCTTGGGAGGCAGCCCACGCCTTGACCTACGACTCAGGTGCTTTATGTTGGGAGACACTGACAAGGCCCATGAGTTCCTGCAGTGAGACTCACTCTCTGAGCCCTAAGCCACTCCCTTTCTACTTAGCCATCTGTGTTACTCCACCTCATCCCTGGTGCCTAGCTGGCAGCATCCCAAGGTCACCCATCACTGCAGTTTGACAGTATTTGCTGGGTCTGGAGGAACCCTTGATAGGGATAGAAGCAGAGTACACACAACTTTTCCCAAGGACCCTTCTTGCTTTAGATCTGCCTTTGCTGTCCTAATGAGCACCATAGCAAAAGGGAAGGTGGCAACTTTCACAGTGCTATAGCATGCAAGTCATCCACTTCTCTGGAAATAATCTTTAAGAAACGTACCCACTGGCCATGCTGGACTTGTCCAGTGTAGCCTTTGGACTGTTGGCCTCCTCCCAGTTCAAGACAGAGCTTTACATCTCTCTAGGAAATTCATGCAGCACCACCATATCTAGCACTCCTAACAGGATGCCTTAGGAGCTATCTCTGGTACCTTCATCAGAATCATATGTACTTGCTGTACCTACTGGATACTAACTCTGAACTTTGCATTTATTTTATTTGGAGCATTGGAATGGGCCTTGGAATACACCTCATTGGAGGACAAAAACAAACTTAGACTACAGATTTATGTCTTGCATAGTATCATAGAGACAGTGATACAGGATCTCACTATGTAGTTGAGGCCAGGCTTGAACTCACTACTTAGCCAAGGCTGGCCTCAGACTTGTAAAACATTTTATCTCAGAATAATTTAATCCTGAAATACGGAAAAAAAAAAAAAAAAGAGGGTAGTAAATTGTAAACTCCAGGGCCTGGCAGGATGGCTCAGTGGTCTAAAGCGCCTGCTTCAGAAAGCTTGGGCGGCTGCAGGGACCGCGGTTTGATCCCCTGGCACCACATGCTGCACTAGCCCTGCCCTCAGGGCAGGCTGAGCCAGCCATAAAAATAAATAAACAAACAAAAGTTCTGAAATAAGAAAATAAAAATAAAAATAAAAAAAATTAAAATTAAAATTAAAAAAAATTTTTTTAAAGCATCGAAAAAAAAAAAGTAAGTTGCAAACTCCATTTGACAGGAGAGCTATAACCAATCCACTGAATAGAACTTAAGCAGGTTACTGGAGTTCAAAGAACAGTCACTGTGCCCGGCGTGGTGGCGCACGCCTGTAATCCCAGCACTTGGGAGGCTGAGGCAGGAGGATTAGTGAGAGTTCCTGACCAGCCTGGGCTAAACAGCCTGAACTGTACAGCAAGACCCTGTCTCAAAAAGACAAAAAAAAAAAAAAGAACTAGGTTTGTGATACCATTCTGGCTGGAGAGATAGCTCGGTAGAATAAGTACTTGCCCAAGCTGGGCGTGGTGGCTCACACCTGTAATCCCAGCACTCAGGAGGCTGAAGCAGGAGGATTGGTGTGAGTTCGAGACCAGCCTGGGCTACAAAAGTGAGCTCAAAGCCAGCCTCAACTGCATAGCGAGAGCCTGTCTCAAAAAGACAAAAAAGAATAAGTACTTGCCTGATAAGTACAAGGTCTTAGGTTCAATCCCTGGTACTAAATAAATAAATAAATAAATAAATAAATAAATCTAGGCTCAGGAAATAGAAATGTAACTTACTGCCCTTCTAATATTCTAAGAATTTATAATAGAACCTTACACTGGGCTCTGTTACACTGGGTCTACTCAGAAAATGTTGTTTTGCAATGGTTTTGCTGGACAGAACGTTAACTGGTTGAAATAAGAGATTTCCAAGCCAAGCTAATTCTGTGCTAATTCTCTTAGCATGTTCTCTCAAAGTAATTGCTTTCAGAGAGGTTTAAAGGTCATTTTCTGGCATGACAATTTTATGTGAAAGTTAAGAAAAGACATTGAAGGAAGCAGAATAAACCAAGAAAACAGAATAGAGGAGAAGGCAGGCTATCCATGCGCCTCTTTGCTCCTTTTTTGTTGTTGCTAAGGACTGAGCCCAGGGTCCTGCGCATGCTAGGCAGGTGCTCTATCTCTGAGCTACTTCTTCAGCCTTAGTTTTAATACTCTTGCTCCCCAACCAGCCAGACTGCACCCCTGGCCTGAGTTACTTTCCTAATATTAGAACCTAACTATCATCTGTTTACATGTGTGTGACTATTTCATTCACATGAATATGCTACATGCAAATGCATGACTTTCTTTCTTTTTAAAGGTGTGAAAAGCCGGGCGTGGTGGCTCACGCCTGTAATCCCAGCACTTGGGAAGCTGAGGCAGGAGGATTGGGGCGAGTTCGAGACCAGCCTGGGCTACAAAAGTGAGCTCAAGGCCAGCCTCAACTGCATAGTGAGACCCTGTCTCAAAAAGACTAAATAAATAAATAAATAAATAAAATAAAGGTGTGATATCTTCCATTCTACAAAGACTACTCTTAGTGAGATCACCTGTGATTTTAGTGGCCCCGCACAGTGATCATTCTGTCTTACTTGACCTATCAGCCACATTTGACTTCACTCTGTCTCTGCCTCTGTCCGTCTGTCTGTCTGTCTGTCTTGTTTGTCTCTCTCTCTCTCTCCTTCCCTCTCTGTTTTCAACTCTTCCCCCTCCCTTCTCCCTGTCCCTGTCTTTTACTCTTTGTCCTCTATCTCTCCTTACAAACACTTTTACTTGGTCTCTTTTTTTTTTTTTTTTTTTTTT